>JACXGI010007062.1:0-38935 GCA_016801175.1 Esox masquinongy
GAAACTTTACACTGGACTTCAAGCAACATGGATTCTGTGCCTCTCCTCTCTTCCTCCAGACTCTGGGACCTTGATTTCCAAAGGAAATGCAAAATTTACTTTCATCAGAGAACATAACTTTAGACCACTCAGCAGCAGTCCAGTCCTTTTTGTCTTTAGCCCAGGCGAGACGCTTCTGACGCTGTGTCTTGTTCAAGAGAGGCTTGACACAAGGAATGCGACAGCTGAAACCCATGTCTTGCATATGTCTGTGCGTGGTGGTTCTTGAAGCACTGACTCCAGCTGCAGTACACTCTTTGTGAATCTCCCCCACATTTTTGAATGGGTTTTGTTTCACAATCCTCTCAAGGGAGCGGTTATCCCTATTGCTTGTACACTTTTTTCTACCACATCTTTTCCTTCCCTTCGCCTCTCTATTAATGTGCTTGGACACAGAGCTCTGTGAACAGCCAGCCTCTTTAGCAAAGACCTTTTGTGTCTTGCCCTCCTTGTGCAAGGTGTCAATGGTCGTCTTTTGGACAGCTGTCAAGTCAGCAGTCTTCCCTATGATTGTGTAGCCTACAGAACTAGACTGAGAGACCATTTAAAGGCCTTTGCAGGTGTTTTGAGTTAGTTAGCTGATTAGAGTGTGGCACCAGGTGTCTTCAATATTGAACCTTTTCACAGTATTCTAATTTTCTGAGATACTGAATTTGGGGTTTTCATTAGTTGTCAGTTATAATCATCAAAATTAAAAGGAATAAACACTTGAACTATATCAGTCTGTGTGGAATCAATGTATACATAATACAAGTTTCACTTTTTGAATGGAATTACTGAAATAAATCAACTTTTTGATTATATGACCAGCAGCTATATATATATATATATATGTATATATATATGTATATATATGAGTAGGCTATGTATATACATGTGTATATACAGGCTATGTATATACAGTATCTCTCAAATTAGGTACACCCCTCACATTTTTGCAAATATTTGATTATATCTTTTCATGTGACAACACTGAAGAAATGACACTTTGCTACAATGTAAAGTAGTGAGTGTACAGCTTGTATAACAGTGTAAATTTGCTGTCCCCTCAAAATAACTCAACACACAGCCATTAATGTCTAAACCACTGGCAACATAAGTGAGTACACCCCTAAGTGAAAATGTCCAAATTGGGCCCAATTAGCCATTTTCCCTCCCTGGTGTCATGTGACTCATTAGGGTTACAAGGTCTCAGGTGTGAATGGGGAGCAGGTGTGTTAAATTTGGTGTTATCGCTCTCACACTCCCTCATACTGGTCACTGGAAGTTCAACATGGCACCTCATGGCAAAGAACTCTCTGAAGGATCTGAGAAAAAATTGTTGCTCTAAATAAAGATGGCCTAGGCTATAAGAAGATTGCCAAGACCCTGAAACTGAGCTGCAGCACGGTGGCCAAGACCATACATCGTTTTAACAGGACAGGTTCCACTCAGAACAGGCCTCGCCATGGTCAACCAAAGAAGTTGAGTGCATGTGCTCAGTGTCATATCCAGAGGTTGTCTTTGGGAAATAGACGTATGAGTGCTGCCAGCATTGCTGCAGAGGTTGAAGGGGTGGGGGATCAGGCTGTCAGTGCTCAGACCATACGCCGCACACTGCATCAAATTGGTCTGCATGACTGTCGTCCCAGAAGGAAGCCTCTTCTAAAGATGATGCACAAGAAAGCCCGCAAACCGTTTGCTGAAGACAAGCAGACTAAGGACATGTATTACAGGAACCATGTCCCGTGGTCTGATGAGACCAAGATAAACGTATTCGGTTCAGATGGTGTCAAGCGTGTGTGGCGGCAACCAGGTGAGGAGCACAAAGACAAGTGTGTCTTGCCTACAGTCAAGCATAGTGGTGGGAGTGTCATGGTCTGGGGCTGCATGAGTGCTGCCGGAACTGGGGAGCTACAGTTCATTGAGGGAACCATGAATGCCAACATGTACTGTGACATACTGAAGCAGAGCATGATCCCCCCCCCTTCGGAGACTGGGCCGCAGGGCAGTATTCCAACATGGTAATGACCCCAAACACAAATAATGGTGGCCACACAAAATATTGACACTTTGGGCCCAATTTGGACATTTTCACTTAGGGTTGTACTCACTTTTGTTGCCAGCGGTTTAGACATTAATGACTGTGTGTTGAGTTATTTTGAGGGGACAGCAAATTTACACTGTTATACAAGCTGTACACTCAATATTTTACATTGTAGCAAAGTGTCATTTCTTCAGTGATGTCACATGAAAAGATATGATCAAATATTTGCAAAAATGTGAGGGGTGTACTCACTTTTGTGAGATACTGTGTGTGTATATATATATATATATATATATATATATATATATATACACATATACAAACACACACACACACACACACACACACAGTGGATATAAAAAGTCTACACACCCCTGTTAAAATGCCAGATTCTTGTGATGTAAAAGAATGAGACAAAGATAAATCATGTCAGAACTTTTTCCACCTTTAATGTGACCTATAACGTGAACAATTCAATTGAAAAACAAACTGAAATCTTTGAGGGGGAAAAATAAATTTATAATACTTTGTTGAAGCACCTTTTCATTTTATTACAGCACTCAGTCTTTTTGGGTAGGAGTCTATTAGCATGGCCCATCTTGACGTGGCAATATTTGCCCACTCTTCTTTGCAAAAGCGCTCCAAATTTGTCAGATCGTGAGGACATCTCCTGTGCACAGCCCTCTTCAGATCACCCCACCGATGTTCAATTGGATTCAGATCTGGGCTCTGGCTGGGCCATGCCAAAACATTAATCTTCTTCTGGTGAAGCTATGCTTTTGTGGATTTGGGTGTGTGCTTTGGGTCGTTGTCGTGCTGAAAGGTGAACTTCATCTTCAGCTTTCTAACAGACGCCTGAAGGTTTTGTGCCAAAATTGCCTTGTATCTGGAACTGTTCATAATTCCCTCCACCCTGACTAAGGCCCCGGTTCCAGCTGATGTGCAGTGTTGTTTTTGCGCCAAACATACCTTTTGGAATTATGGCCAAAAAGTTCAACCTTGGTTTCATCAGACCATAACACATTTTCCCACGTGCTTTTGGGGGATATGTTTTTGCAAACTTCAGCCGGGCTTGGATGTTTTACTTTGTGAGAAAAGCCTTGTCTTGCCACCCTACCCCATAGCCCATTCATATGAAGAATACTGGAGATTGTTGTCACATGTAGCACACAGCCAGTACTTTGTTAGAAATTCCTGCAGTTCCTTTAATGTTGCTGTAGGCCTCTTGGAAGCCTCCCTGACCAGTTTTCTTCTCGTCTTTTCATCAATTTTGGAGGGACATCCAGTTCTTGGTAATGTCTCTGTTGTGCCATATTTTCTCCACTTGATGATGACTGTTTTCACCGTGTTCCATGGTATATCTAATGTTTTGGAAATTCTTTTGTACCCTTCTCCTGACTGATATCTTTCAACAATGATATCCCTCTGATGCTTTGGAAGATCTCTGCGGACCATGGCTTTTGCTATGAGATGCAACTAAGAAAATGTCAGGAAAATCCTACTAGAACAGCTGAACTTTATTTGTGATTAATCAGAGTCACTTTAAATGATGGCAGGTGTGTAATGACTTCTATTTAACAGTTTGAATGTGATTGGTTAATTCTGCAACCAGGTTATTGTAAGGTTTTTATGCAACCAGGTTATTGTAAGGTTTTTATTTTTCATTTTTCCCCCTCGAAGATTTCAGTTAGTTTTTCAATTGAATAGTTCACATTACAGGTCACATTAAAAGTGGAAAACAAAAACCTGGCATTTTATCAGGGGTGTGTAGACTTTTTATATCCACTGTACACACACACACAGCTCTGGAAAAAATTGAGACCACTCCTAATTTTTCTTAAATCTGCATCTCTCCATGTATGGCAGCCATTCCATTTCAGAGTCTGTTAAATTCCAACACAGGCACACCTCATTTTAATTAATGAGGTGCTGATTAGGTGATTACTTGAACCAAATGTAATTTAACGAGGAAAAGTATTAAAAACACTGTTGTGGTCATCACTATCCTCTTGCAATAGGATCAGCTGGATGGCGAAAACAGTGCAAGAACTACCTCAAAGGTAATTTGAATTAAAAAAATTACTATCCAGCATGACAAAAGAGTTGAAAAGAAAAGCTTTGAGTGAGGAAAAGAAGGGTTCAATTCTGGCTTTACTGGCAGAGGGATACAATGAGCATCAGGTTTCTTCCATCCTGAAAATTTCAAAGACGGCGGTTCATAAGAACAAGGTCAAGCAACAGACACTGGGGACAACAAATCTACAGACTGGCAGAGGGCGAACACGTCTGTCCACTGACCAAGATGACCGTCAACTCATTTGAATGTCACTCAAAAACCGTAGGATGACATCAAGTGACCTACAAAAAAATGGCAAACAGCAGCTGGGGTGAAGTGCACGGCGAACTCGTTCGAAACAGGCTCCTAGGGGCAGGGCTGAAGTCGTACAAAGCTAGAAAAAAGCCCTTCATCAATGAGAGGCAAAGAAGAACCAGGTTGAACTTTACAAAAGACCATAAGGATTGGACCGTAGAGGAATTGAGTAAGGTCATCTTCTCTGACAAGTCAAATTTTAAGCTTTGCCCAACACCTGGTCATCTAATGGTTAGACGGAGACCTGGAGAGGCCTACAAGCCACAGTGTCTCGCACCCACTGTGAAATTTGATGGAGGATCGGTGATGGTCTGGGGATGCTTCAGCAAGGCTGAAATCGGGCAGATTTGTCTTTGTGAAGGACGCATGAATCAAGCCAAGTACAAGGTTATCCTGGTAGAACACCTGCTTCCTTCTGCTCTGACAATGTTCCCCAACTCTGAGAATTGTTTATTCCAGCAGGACAATGCTCCATGCAACACAGCCAGGTCAATCAAGGTGTGGTTGGAGGACCACCAGATCAGGACCCTGTCATGGCCTGCCCAATCTCCAGACCTGAACCCCATTGAAAACCTCTGGAATTTGATCAAGAGGAAGATGGATGGTCACAATCCATCAAACAAAGCCGAGCTACTTGAATATTTTGCCACCAGGAGTGATATAAAGTCACCCAACAGCAATGTGACAGACTGGTGGAGAGCATGCCATGACACATGAAAGCTGTGATTAAAAATCAGGGTTATTCCACCAAATATTGATTTCTGAACTCTTCCTTAAGTGAAAACATTTGTATTTTGTTGTTGAAAAATGAATATGAATTTGTTTTCTTTGTATTATTTGAGGTCTGAAAACAATGCATCTTTTTTGGTTATTTTGACCAGTTGTTATTTTCTACAAATAAATACTCTAAATGACAATATTTTTATTTGGGAGTAATGTTGTCAGTAGTTTATAGAATAAAACAAAACTGTTCATTGTACTCAAACACATACCTATGAATAGTAAAACCAGAGAAACTGATAATTTTGCAGTGGTCTCTTAATTTTTTCCAGAGCTGTATATATAGCCTACTAATAGTAGTTACATATGGTACTAATGTATTTTACACCCCCCCTTATTGCTCCTGTGCTTTCCTTTTCCATCTCTCCTCTCATATTCTGCTCGCAGGTGATCAGAGATGAGTGGATAGTGCCTGCCCTCCCTATACGCGTTGTTGACATTTGATTATTTTTTTGTATAGAATTATTTGCTTGTTGATGTTAAAATAAATGTTTTGCGTTTTAAACTCTGTGTGGTTTCAGTTTAATATGTTGCAGGCTCATTTATTGACCGTACCATGCTATAACAATATTGGGCTTGTTTTGGGCTTGTTTTTGAATCTGTGGTTGCTTGTTTGTCTCGCAAGAGTTGGCAACACTGAACAGCAGACATAACTAGTTAGTTATTTAACAAAAGGTAAGATGAAAGTTTCTTAGAATAATATAAAGTTCACTAATATTACTGGTAGTGAACTGTCTATACAGACTGTATCAATCAATCAAATTTATTTATAAAGCCCTTTTTACATCAGTAGTTGTCACTAAGTGCTTTTACAAAACACCCAGCCTGAAACCCCAAGGAGTAAACAACAACAGTGTTGAATTTCAGTGGCTAGGAAAAACTCCCATTAGAAACACAGTCCATTTTAAATCTCAATACAGTTAAATGAGCTGTAGTATTATCCCTTTGGGAAATTGAGGGAATAACGCCGGTTGTGATAGGACAGAAATTTGCTGTATGTCATTATTTTTAGCAGATTCTCCTTTTTCATCTGGTCATCAAAGTTTCTAACAAAGTTCTGCTTAAATTCATAGAAATGTGCAGCTGGCACAGAGGTTTTTAAAGGTGAAAAAAGGTCTGACATGATGTGTCTTTATTTCTGCCTTTACATAAAAAATACAATACTACATTTTCAATAAGTGTGTACAAACTTTAGATATCCACTGTATACTTTCAGTCGTGTTAAATGCTAGTTAGCAGTGGCTCACTAAACCACCTCACCTCTAACTTCCTTCACTCTTGAATGCAAAGACAGAGTGATTTTCATCCTGGGAAAGCCTACATATGGCCTCAATGCCAAAATCATGATTGTTTTATTGCCAAAATGTCCTCACCATTAAGGGGGAGAAGACAATAATAAATTATAAATCTGTTTCTCATGGTCTCTCATCCTCAGTTCCTCTGCCATCACCTGGGACCTTACAGGAGGTGAAAGTCCCAGTAGTGGGAAACAGGCAGTGCTCCTGTCTCTATGCTGGAGTGTATTCAATCACCAATAACATGATCTGTGCTGGTCTGCTGGCTGGAGGAAAAGATTCTTGTCAGGTGAAGCATTATGGCTGCAACTGATTCCTAATATAGTTGCCTTGCTAAAACTGCATATATTGACTTAATTGACTTAGCATATATTGATCTGATCCGTTATCCGACTGAGCCGGATACAATATTATGTAGTTGATCGTTGTTTTCCGAGTTAGATCAAGCACGGATCTCGGATCGGTGTGATAATGTGAAATACATACTGTTTCAGAATTTATATTATAAGGACAAAGTATCCTGATGATAATAATAAGAAATATCATATAATTCACATTTGATACACTCTGCATTTTGTTCAGGACAGGTTATTTGAGCTTTCATCTCTGGTTTGAGCTCCTACTGACATTGTGTAGGCTACAGTATTTTCTATGGTTCAAGTATCAATTTCAATGGCAATATGCAATCAGATATGTTAGAAGACGCCCTGGGAGACTATTTACATCGCCGACAGGAAGTGCCCAGAGGCGGCGTCGAGATCGTAAACAAAGGCAGCGAGGGAAGCATGGAGGCCTCCGGACTAGGCTAAAGCTAGCCCTCCATTGGTCTTCATGACCTAGCCTTTTCCTCGCTAACGTAGGGTCACTGGCGAACAAAATGGACGAAATACGACTGAGAATCATCTCACAAAAATGGATTATGGATTGCAGCATCATGATTTTTGCGTAAATGTGGCTTGACAACAACATACCCGACAATGAAATCGATCTAGAGGGGCGCAACGTCTTCAGGGCTGATTGGACGGCAGCCGGCACCCTTGACTCTCATACGGACATTGAAACATATGCTTCTTCCGTCCTGGATTACATCAACATCTGCATCAACAATGTCACCACCCATAAACTAATAAAGACCTTCCCCAACCAGAAGCCATGGATGAACAGAGAGGTCCAAAACTGCTTTCAGATCCAGCGATGCGGAGGCCTACAGCTCATCCATGGCCAACCTGAAAAGGGGCATCAAGATTGCTAATAATGACCACAAACTGCGGATTGAGGAACATTTCATCAACAACTCCGAACTCTGACGCATGTGGCAGGGCATCCAAGCCATCATAGACTACCAGCCAAAGAACCCTACCTCCACAGCCAGCGACGTCTCCTTCACCGACGAGTTAAACAGGTTCTATGCCGCTTTGACAGGGACAAAAAGAGCCAGCCATCAAAGCTGAACTCCCCCCAAACGACCCCCCCCACTCAGACAATCCACCGCACATGTGTTGTCTGCACTGAGCAGGGTGTATGCACGAAAGACTGTTGGTCCTGATGTCGTCCCCGTGCGTGTGCTCAGACCATGTGCTGGGCAGCTGGCTGAGGTCTTTACTTGCATTTTCAACCTGTCACTGGCCCAGGCGGTTGTCCCCGTGTGCTTCAAGCCTGCAACCATTGTGCCAGTGCCGAAGCAGTCGACCTGAATGACTTCCAACCTGTCGCACTCACCCCCACAATTATGAAGTGCTTCAAAAGACTAGTTCTGGCCCGCCTTAAGTCCTGCCTTCCCACAACACTGAATCCCGACCAGTTTGCCTACTGGTCAAACAGATCTACAGAGGACGCCATCTCTGCAGTCTTACACTCTGCTCTGACCCATCTATACAAAACCAACACCTACAGTTAGGTCTGGAAATGTTTGGACACTGACACAATTTTCATAATTTTGTCTCTCTGCACCACCAGAATGGATTTGAACTAAAACAACCGAGATGTAATTGAAGTGTAGACTTTCAGCTTTAAATCAAGGGGTTGAACAAAAATATTGTATGAAACGTTTAGGTTTTGCAACCATTTTCATACACAGTCCCCTTATTTCAGGGGCTCAAATGTAATTGGACAAATTAACATAATCATAAATAAAATGTTCATTTTTAATCCTTTGTTGAGAATCCTTTGCAAGCAATGACTGCTTGAAGTCTGGAACGCATGGACATCACCAAATGCTGGTTGTCCTCCTTTGTGATGCTTTGCCAGGCCTTTACTGAAGCTGTCTTCAGTTGTTGTTGTTTGTTTGTCTTTCTGCCTTAAGTTTTGTCTTCAGCAAGTGAAATGCATGCTCAATCGGGTTGAGATCAGGTGATTGACTCGACCATTGCAGAAATTCCACTTTTTTGCCTTAAAAAACCCCTGGGTTGCTTTCACTGTATGTTTCGGGTCATTGTCCATCTGTAAAGTGAAGCGCTGTCCAATCAACTTCGCTGAATATGAGCCGACAATATATCCCTATACACAGAATTAATCCGGCTGCTTCTGTCTTCTGTCACATCATCAATAAACACTAGTGACCCTGTGATATTGGAAGCCATGCATGGCCATGCCATCACACTGCCTCTACCGTGTTTTACAGATGATGTGGTATGCATCGGATCATGAGCCATTCCAAGCCTTCTCCATACTTTTTTCTTCCCATCATTCTGGTACAGGTTGATCTTAGTTTCATCAGTCCAAAGAATGCTGTTCCAGAATGGGCTGGCTTTTTTAAATGTATTTTGGCAAAATCTTATCTGGCCTTTCTATTCTTGAGGCTTATGAATGGTTTGCACCTTATGGTGAACCCTCTGTATTTGCTCTCATGAAGTCTTCTCTTTATGGTGGACTTGGATAATGATATGCCGACCTCCTGGAGAGTGTTCTTCACTTGGCTGGCTGTTGCGAAGGGGTTTTTATTTACCATGGAAAGGATCATACGATCATCCACCACTGTTGTCTTCCATGGACATCCAGGCCTTTTTGTGTTGCAGAGCTCACCAAGTGTGTTTTTTTTTTCTCAGAATGTACCAAACTGTTGATTTTGGCCACTCCTAATGTTCCTGCTACCTCTGAAGGATTTTTTTTTTACAGCCTAAGGATGGCCTGTTTCACTTGCATTGAAGTCTCCTTTGACTGCATGTTGTGGGTTCACAGCAACAGCTTCCAAATGCGAATGCCATACCTGGAATCAACTCCAGACCTTTTACCTGCTTCATTGATGAAGATATAACGAAGGAATAGCCCACACCTGTCCATGAAACAGCTTTTGAGTCAATTGTCCAATTACTTTTGGTCCCTTGTAAAAGAGGGGGCTACATATTAATGAGCTGTAATTCCTGAACCATTCCTCCAATTTGGATGTGAATTAAAGCAGAGAGACTGCACTTTAAGCCCATATTCATTATTTAACCGTAACTTGAATGTATTTTGGAAAACAGCCAAAATAACAAAACTTGTGTCACTGTACAATTATTTCCAGACCTAACTATATGTAAGAATGCTATTCATAGACTTTAGCCCAGCATTCAACACAGTCATTCCCTCTAGGCTGATCAACAAACTTCATAACCTAGGGATCAACCCCTTTCTCTGCAACTGGACTTTGGACTTCCTAACCAACAGACCCCATTCTGTTAGGTTAGACAACTTCACCTCCTCCACCCTGATCCTGAACACTGGTGTTCCACAAGGCTGCTTGCTAAGCCCCCTCCTATACTCCCTCTTCACCCACGACTGTGTTCCTGTACACAGTTCCAACACCATCGTCATGTTCGCAGACGACACCACAGTGGTGATCAGCGACAATGATGCATCAGCCTACAGGGAGGAGGTCAATGCCTGACGGCATGGTGCACTGACACCATGGCCCTCAATGCAGAGAAGACAAAGGAGATCATTGTGGATTGCAGGAAGTCTGAAGGCTGCAGTCACGCCCCAGTTCTCATCGATGGCACTGAGGTGGAGCGTGTGTCCAGCTTCAAATTCCTGGGTGTCCACATCTCCGAGGACCTCTCCTGGACCCTCAAAACCTCAACCCTGGTCAAAGAGGCGCAGCAGCGGCTGGATTTTTTGAGGAGGCTGAATAAGGCCCGCCTGTCTTCCAAGATTCTTGTGAACTTTTACCGTTGGACAATCGAGAGCATTCTGACAAACTGTGCCCCTGTGTGGTTTTGCAGATTCTCCGTAGCCGAACGTAACCGACCGATCATCAGTGACCCTTCACATCCTTGCTACAAACTGTTTGTCCTCTTACTATCAGGCAGGCGGTACAGGTCTCTCTGTTCCCGCACCAGCAGGCTCAGGAATAGTTTCTTTCCATCCACTATAACCCTGCTGAAATCTGTGACCCATCACTAACCATACCCACCTGCCCACCGCTTGGTACTGCCTCTCAGGGATATTGTTGCACTACTCCCTTGTACGACTGGACTCTGACACTGCCTTGTAAAGCCTGATAAGGAAGTTTTCAGTTGTTACAGGTATGTGTCCACCTCAGGAACCTCATTGCTGCTATCCCTGCATTTCAGTTTTCATTTCAAATTTTCCTTCATTGCACATTTAGAATTGACATTTGTACTGTATTTGCCTTTGTTGCACATCTATACATTCCACTTGTAACATACACTATACTTAATGCTTTTAAATTTCCTGCCCTCTTTTATTTGCACTTCTGGTTAGATGCTAATTGCATTTCATTGTACTGTACTTGTACTTGTTCAATGACAATAAAGTTGAATCTAATCTTTCTGTGTATGAGGTGACGGAAAATTACTTTCAACACCTCCCCAGCACTGGATAGGAGTTTATGTAGCCTAATTATTATAACCTACTGTAAGACATCCCACATGCACATTTATAGACCAACATTTGTTCACAGGCCAGGTAAAACCTATGCTCAAGCAATAGACTAATAATAAATAAAATAAAGCACAAGAATCTGTGGTAGACAGAGCCCATTTTGGAGAGAGATGCTAACCCTCATGCCTACATATTTTCAAATTGGATATGGCCGACCTCGGATCCCACTCTGATTGGGTGGTGATTTTACAAAAACTGACGGATCTCGTAGGTGTATCAGATAGGAACTTTACGGATACAGTTCAGCTCACATATATTTTGGATTCAATGAAGACCTCTACAAAAGACTCATCAGTCACCTGTTTAACTGCAGTTTGCAGAGCGATTATTTATAGAATAAGTAAAAAAACAAATTTTGACATCTGCTTTAACTTTTTACTGACCCTAGTGTTTAACCTTGTGAAATAAACTTATCTTAATATATCTACAGGGAGACTCCGGGGGGCCAATGGTGCTTAAACAGGGCCAGGTCTGGATTCAGGCTGGTGTTGTGAGTTTTGGAGCAGACTGTGGCCAAGCAAACGCTCCAGGAGTGTACGTCAGAGTGTCCCAATACCAGCACTGGATCAACAGCCAGATCAACACTAACAAGCCAGGATTCATCAACTTCTCCTCCATTGGGACTGACTCTGACCTCAATGTCACCTGTGGTGCACGGTCCAGTGGAACTACACTCCTTCTCTCCTTCTTCCTCTCTCTCTCCCTCCTCTCTCTATCTCTTCCTGTAGAAAATTAGCTTTCCCCGCCAACCCGAGGATCTGTACAAGTTCAGAAACATCCAAATTCATCCCAAAATCCTGGTTGGACAAATTATGAATGAAAAGGATGGTGAATTTTGGAATCAACCGTTCAAATTTTTAAAAAGGAAATTTGCCAAGTTTACTGAACCCTAATCCACTCTTTTAGTAAGGATTTATAGTTCAAATGATTACAAATAACATGCACAGAAATTAAAGAAAATTAAAAAATGCACCACTGACTATAGTGACATTATCTCTGATCTCTAAAACAATGTAAAATGTGTATAAATAAATGTGTATAATCTAGCATGCTGATTTTTAAATTGCATTCTGATTTTAAATTGGTTTTCTTGACCTACTTTAGATTATGGAAGACAACTAGACAACAAGGGTAATGGAAGTCCTAGGCGTTTTATTGCACAGACTTAAATGGTCTTCAGCCCAGGGGCTCCCAAGATTAAGAGGGTTCTCATTGGTCGATAAATAAATGACTATATTAGGGCTGTCAAAGTTAACGTATCAACAAATGCAATCAATTTAAAAAGATGAATGCTGTTTTATTGCCATTAACACATTTTTCTTTTTTGAGCCTCCGAACCATCCATAGTCTGTGCATGAATTAAGCTGGAACATGGGAGCTGCAATTATGTTTTTTTTTTAATCAGCCTACCAGCAGCTTTACTGGCACTTGACTTGTTTTGGAGCTGTCCAGATTTCTTCACAGGTACCTTTTTCAATATATTTATGGAGAGTATATATTCATTTCATGAATCATGTTTACTCTGGAGTTTATGAATCCTGGCTAACAATGCGTTAGTGGGATACACATCCATTAGTACAATGGATGCACTGTTCCATATTGTTGGAAATTGGAATATCTCTCTGCATCCCACACCTAATTCTCCCTCTAAAAACAATTGAACAAGAAGACCAGTGGTGCCTCCCTAACTCTGACCCTGGTTTACAATTGATCCTGAGACACTGTATGTAATACAGATCCAACTGCCAACAACAAACACATTCTAATAGCAGATTTAAGAAACTAATTCCATGGTCTGAATAAATGACAGCTCTCAAAGTTGTAGATAAACATATCTACATAGCCACCTTCAGTACCTTATGCTCTTGCCTATTCAAGTAGCCTACATCATGTCTTCGATATTATTTAAGTCGCCTACTTTATGTCATGGATTTATTTAAGTCACCTACGTTATGCATTTGTTTGAATTTGGGAATCATTTAATCAAAACACAAGTATTTAGTTGAAGCTAACCGTCCATGAGGAATGCTACTGTTGACAGGCCCCCAACTGAACCACTTTCTAACCACATTTCAGCCTAATTATCTAAGGACAATACATTGGCAAGCTTAGGTGTAATTCAATGTTGGATCGAATGCCAGCACACCCTACAGCTCTTTAGATAAGAGATAAGCAGAGAAAATGCAAATAGACGTGACATTCCCAATGGAAGTCTCATTACGATTTTTATTATTTTATATACTATATGTAAATCACATACTTGTGATTCATATTTTACTAATATGAATTACTATGTGTTTTATACAGTAACCTACAGTGGATATAAAAAGTCTACACACCCCTGTTAAAATGCCAGGTTTTTGTGATGTAAAAGAATGAGACAAAGATAAATCATGTCAGAACTTTTTGCACTTTTAATGTGACCTATAATGTGGACAATTCAATTGAAAAACAAACTGAAATCTTCGAGGGGGAAAAATAAAAACCTTACAGTAACCTGGTTGCATAAGTGTGCACATCCTCTTATAACTGGGGATGCGGCTGTGTTCAGAATTAACCAATCACATTCAAACTCATGTTAAATAGAAGTCATTACACACCTGCCATCATTTAAAGTGACTGATTAATCACAAATAAAGTTCAGCTGTTCTAGTAGGATTTTCCTGACATTTTCTTAGTTGCATCTCAGAGCAAAAGCCATGGTCCGCAGAGAGCTTCCAAAGCATCAGAAGGATCTCATTGTTGAAGGATATCAGTCAGGAGAAGGGTACAAAAGAATTTCCAAAGCATTAGATATACCATGGAACACGGTGAAGACAGTCATCATCAAGTGGAGAAAATATGGCACAACAGAGACATTACCAAGAACTGGACATCCCTCCAAAATTGATGAAAAGACGAGAAGAAAACTGGTCAGGGAGGCTTCCAAGAGGCCTACAGCAACATTAAAGGAACTGCAGGAATGTCTGGCAAGTACTGGCTGTGTGCTACATGTGACAACAATCTCCCGTATTCTTCATATGAATGGGCTATGGGGTAGGGTGGCAAGACGGAAGGCTTTTCTTACAAAGAAAAACATCCAAGCCCGGCTGAAGTTTGCAAAAACAAACATCAAGTCCCCCAAAAGCATGTGGGAAAATGTGTTATGGTCTGATGAAACCAAGGTTGAACTTTTTGGCCATAACTCCAAAAGGTATGTTTGGTGCAAAAACAACACTGCACATCACCCAAAGAGCACCATACCCACAGTGAAGCATGGTGGTGGCAGCATCATGCTTTGGGGCTGTTTTTCTTCAGCTGGAACCAGGGCCTTAGTCAGGGTGGAGGGAATTATGAACAGTTCCAAATACCAGGCAATTTTGGCACAAAACCTTCACCCAAAGCCCACATCCATCCAAATCCACAAAAGCATGGCTTCACCAGAAGAAGATTAACGTTTTGGAATGGCCCAGCCAGAGCCCAGAGGATGCACAGGAGATGTCCTCGCAATCTGACAGATTTGGAGCACTTTTGCAAAGAAGAGTGGCCAAATATTGCCACGTCAATGTGCCATGCTAATAGACCCCTACCCAAAAAGACTGAGTGCTGTAATAAAATCAAAAGGTGCTTCAACAAAGTATTAGTTTAAGGGTGTGCACACTTATGCAACGAGGTTATTGTGAATTTTTTATTTTTCCCCCTCGAAGATTTGTTTGTTTTTCAAATGAATTGTTCACATTATAGGTCACATTAAAAGTGGAAAAAGTTCTGACATGATTTATCTTTGTCTCATTCTTTTACATCACAAGAACCTGGCATTTTAACAGGGGTGTGTAGACAGGGGTGTGCAAAGGACAATATGTGTGTACTACACTGGAAATGGACAAGCCAATGTAAATGAATTGGGAGGTTGTACTTTCCCAACGGAAATACTTAAAAAAGCACAGAGTGACACTAATCAAGGTGATAACAGCAACCTTCCCTGGGATGATGGGAAGGGCTTACTAGACTGAAAAGTAAGTGACAAATGTGAATTAAAAGAACTAACATAGGCCAGTCATATATAGTGCGAAACCTTCCTTGTCTTATCTGGAAGTTCTTGTTAGATGAGCAACAAGCAGACAAGTGTATAATTCTTGAACAAGTAAAGTAAAAAAATGTACAATGTTAGTAAAAAAGGGGACTGCAGTCCCTGATGTTACAATGGACAAAACGGCAAAATCATTGGCTGGTGTCATAAAAAGAGCCTGAAATTACATTACTGTTTCCTAGAGATAACACAAATAAATGCCATTGCTGCAGGAAAATATGATATATGGAATTTTTCTAATATACAGAAAACATGGAGAAAAACACAATACGGACTGCACAGTAAGAGAGGAGTAAAACCCATTCATTAATACATTTGGCAGTACACTTAAATGGATAACATGAAGAACGACACAGTTTTCTTTCTTATATCCCATTCATGCCTTTATTGTGTGTTGAAGTACAAGTGGCAGTTTGTTGGTGGCTATGTTGAGTGCACGCTTCAGCCGGTCATGTCTTAGTAAAGGAAGTCCGGGTGGAAAGCTGGCCCTAAAATATGCTGTAGAAGGGCATCAACCCAGCAGCAGGACCGATGTCTGCTCCTTTGTGCGAGGAGGAACAGGAGGAGCACTGTCAGAGCCCTACAAAATGACCTCCAGCGGGCTACTGGTGTGCATGTTTCTGACCAAACTGTCAGAAACAGATTCCATGAGTGTGGCATGAGGGCCCAACGTCCTCTAATGGGACCTGTGCTCACAGCCCAGCACCGTGCAGCTCGACTGGCATTCGCCAGAGATCACCAGAATTGGCAGGTCTGCCATTGGCGCCCCGTTCTCTTCACAGATGTGAGCAGGTTCGCATTGAGCACATGTGACAGACGTGAAAGAGTCTGGAGACACCGTGGTGAACGTTACGCTGCCTGCAACATCATCCAGTATGACCGGTTTGGCGGTGGGTTGGTGGTCTGGGGAGGCATATCCTTGGTGGGTCGCACAGACCTCCAAGTGTTAGCCAACAGTACCCTGACTGCTGTTAGGTACTGGGATGAAATCCTCAGACCTAACGTCAGACCTTACGCTGGTGCAGTGGGCCCTGGGTTCCTCTTGTTGCAGGACAATGCCCGGGCTCATGTGGCCACAGTGTGTAGGCAGTTCCTGGATGACGAAGGCAGTGATGGCATTGACTGGCCCTCATGTTCCCCAAACCTGAATCCAATTGAGAACCTCTGGGACATTATGTATTGGTGCCACAGACAGTCCAGGAGCTCACTGATGCCCTGATCCAGGTCTGGGAGGAGATCCCCCAGGACACCATCCGCCGTCTCATTAGGAGTATGCACAGACGTTGTTGGGAGTGCATACAGGCATGTGGGGGCCATACACACTGAGTCACATTATGCGTTGCCGTGATAAAATTCATGCAAGTTTGAACAGCCTGTGATTTCAATTGTTTACTTTGATTTTTGGTGTGAGTTTGAATCCAGCCCTCAGTCGGTTGGAGATTTTCATTTCCATTGACTGTTTTTATGTCATTTTGTTCTCAACAAATTTCGCAATGTGCAGTAAAGATTTTGATCTTAAAAATATTTCCTTCACTGAGACCCAATGTGTGATTTAAGTGTTCCCTTAATTTTTTTGATCAGTGAATGTGTGTGTTTGTCAAATGATCCCTCATGTTAGAAAATGGAACTGGCCACTGTGTATCTTTATAGACAGAAGTCTCACTCCTATAGCCTCACCATGATAGGGTCATAGGCGGAAAACCCGGGGGGGACAGGGGGACATGACCCCCCCCAACCTGGGGAAAACTATGATTTGTCCCCCCCAATTTATAATTGTAAACATAACTATGTAATTTCAATAATAGTACTAAGACGCAATGAAAGCACTTGTGCTGAATATAGACAGTTAATAGACACTTTAAGTTTCAAAACATTGCGACACCTCCGCCCTTTGCCTTACAGTGGTTTGATCCACTCACAGTGGTTTGATACCCAGCACTCAGCAGTGGCACATCGTGCAGGTACGGTGCATGTGTGGGAATCTGACAGTCTGTTGTTGGTGGTTGACTTTCAGTAAGTAGTTCAAACAACAAAGGATATGTTACACATTTCTTTACTTCTACCACTCAATACAAAACAAACATTTCTAACCGTCACCAGCCTTCATTTTCTCTACATTGAAATACAGGTCACTCGTTATGTTAGCTAGCAGTTAGCTGATGTTTGCTAGCAAGCTACAATAACATCCACCAACTTTTGCAGCTGTTTGAATTTGAGTCGATGAGAGAAGCTTGCAATGCAGTGTATGTAGTGTTCCTTAGCTGTCAAGGTGACAGTGTTCGTGTCTACCATCAGAAAAGCACTCAGTGCACGTAACTAATGTGAGGCTAATCCAGTAAATTTGTTTTATGTTGGTAGGGTTCACACACAAAAACTCAATTTGCAGAGCTACAGTAGCAAGCAAACCGATGGTGCTAACTAAAACAGTATTACAGCACTACTTTTGGTGTCCCCCTCAAAAATTTCTCTTGAGAAAACACATCACTGGTTTTTAGTCTTTTGAAGTTTTACTCAGGGAAGCTAACCAGACAGATAAATCATTTTTCCTAGTTACTATATACAGGCCCCCTGGCCATACACAATGTTCCGCAGTGAGTTTCCAGAATTCTTGTCTAACCTTGTAGTCATGACACATAATATTTTAATTTTTGGCAATTTCACTATTCATATGGGAAAGTCCAATGACCCCTTCAAAAGGCCTTTAAAGCCATAATTGACTCAATGGGTTTTGTCCAACATGTCTCAGGGCCTACGCACTGCCACAGTCCAACCTTAAACTTAGTCTTGTCACAAGAAATAGATATTGTGGATCTAATTATTTTTCCTCATAATCCTGGAATATCAGACCACTGTCTTTTTACATTTACCGTTACAACAAGAAACAAACTTGCATCCCAAACAATGACTTTTAGCCGTAATATAAATTCTCAGACTACCAAAATATATTTTGATACTCTCCCAGGCTCGTCATAGATTTAGTCTGTCATCGATCTGCAAACGATCTAATCGAGGATCTAAACTCAACACTGCAAAATACCTTAGATATGGTTGCACCACTAAAAACACAAGAAATACGCAACAAGAAACTTGCTCCCTGGTACACAAACAATACTAAAACACTCAAGTAAGCCTCCAGAACGTTGGAGCGAAAGTGGTGCTCCACCAAGCAGGAAGTATTTGGACTAGTCTGGAAAGACAGTACAGTGCAATACCGAAAAGCACTCATACCTGCTTGATCAGCTTACTTCTCCAACCTGGTTGAGGTAAACAAAAACAATCCAAAATTTCTCTTTGATACAGTTGCAAAGTTAACAAAAAAGCAATGCCCAACAAGTGAAGTGGGTCTTTACTTCAGCTGCAATGAATACATTAACTTATTTGATGAAAAGGTCATCACCATTAGAAAACAAATAACAGACTCCTCCTTAAATAAGTATAGTCCTCAAAAACTCAGTTGTCCTGAGAATGCACAGAACTTCCCTGACCAGGTATCAATGGGGACACTTGAATTTTTGGGTCCTGTATCGCTCAACATGTTCCCTAAATTAGTAATGAGTTCTAAACCCACCAATTGTCAATTAGACCCGATTCCAACAAAACTGCTTAAGGAGCTACTTCTTGTGCTAGGTCAGCTGATGTTGAACATGATTAATTGCTCACTATCCTCTGGATGCGTACCAAACTCACTAAAAATAGCAAAAATAAAGCCTCTTCTGGCTATATCCGGATATATTAAACAATTATAGGACAATATCGAACCTCCCATTCCTTTCAAAAACCTGAAAATTCTGTTTCCCACCAACTAAATGCCTTCCTGAAGACCAATGACATAAATTAAATGCTCCAGTCCGGTTTCAGACCCCATCATAGCACTCAGACTGCTCTCGTGAAAATGATAAATGACATTCAAATATGCTTCAGACAGAGATTCTGCATCCGTCCTGCAGCTTCTTGGTCTTAGTGCTGCCTTTGACACCAATGATCACTTCCTTCTCTTAGAGAGATTAGAAACCCATATTGGACTACGTGGACATGTTCTAGCCTGGTATAAATCTTATTTATCTCAAAGATATCAGTTCGTATGTGTAGATGGCATGTCCTCTGACAAATCAAAGGTACGTTTTGGTGTTCCTCATGGCTCGGTTTTGGGAACACTATTGTTATCACTATACAGTTATGCTTATAAGTTTGCATACCCTGGCAGAAATTGTGAAATTTTGGCACTGATTTTGAAAATATGACTGATCATGCAAAAAAACTGTCTTTTATTTAAGGATAGTGATCATATGAAGCCATTTATTATCACATAGTTGTTTGGCTCCTTTTTAAATCATAATGATAATCGCCCAAATGGCCCTGATCAAAAGTTTACATACCCTTGAATGTTTGGTGACACACACAGGTGAAAATAGCAATTAACCCTCTGACAGCTAGGGTTTTAAAATCCACCTGTCACTATCTTGACAGTTTGGCTTCTAAAATGGTCATCCTTTATAGTAGAAGGAAGTGCTTTATTTTCTAGGATTCTGCAGACCCTGAGCTACATGAAGGATGTATTGAAAACACATTTTTTGAGACACTTACTTGAGTAATAATGTGAAATAATCAGAAAAATGTAAAAATGCAAGTGCACATATTTTGGTTTTATATTGAAATATAATAGGTAGCCTGTTTTACATTACATTTGGATACCCCCAGGGGTTCAGAATAACTACAAGTTGAATGGTTTAGAATTTATAAAATAATAAAATGAACATGGCATTTTTATTTTACTCTTATCCACATTAAATTTTTTTCACAGGTTCTGATAATCACAGGTTCTGATAATCATTGAAAATGCCCATATGGGGTCACTGAACTTATTCTGTCATATTGTACTTCCAAAAGCCACCACTAGATGGCAGTCCCTTCTTTTTTGAACTCTTTTTTTGTGTCTTGAATAGGGGGTGTCTTTATTTCCTTTGGAATTCCCTACATGTGCCATATCTGGAAGTGGTGGAGATTAGAACAGGGATGTGTCCAGTCTTCCTTTGAATGGTTATGTCCGCAGGTGACACTCTACACAACACAGCATAGGCGCACATTTGACCACTGGCTACCGTACCGTTATATCAAGTTATCAGGCCTAGTAATTCCACTAAAACAATGCAAAATAATAATAAACATTATCATAGAATAGCATTTCTATGAGAGACCAACACGCGCCTCTCCCCCTGGCGCGCTCGCTCGCTCTTTCTCTCTCTTTTGGGGAGGGGGGTGACATGGATAGACTTCGCATTGGATTGGTTTATGTATTGTAGACTTCTAAACAACAGAAAAAGATCAAGTATAATTAGTTAGGGCGGCTGCTGAAATCCTGAAGGACTATAGGTGATCAATATTTGTGATCACGATTGCGGGGCTTCTGGTTTACGAAAGTGCACAAACGAGACGTTATTTGCAGCAGAATATCCCTATTAACGTGAAAGAAGAATGAAGCATCTAACTTCTACGGTTATGAGCAGTGAATAAAAATGTTTTTCATTGACACGCCTGCGCGTGTGCTTAGAGGGTTTTAAAGGTGAATTACTCACACCTGTGGCTTTTTAAATTGCAATTAGTGTCTGTGTATAAATAGTCAATGAATTTGTTAGCTCTCACATGGATGCACTGAGCAGGCTAGATACTGAGCCATGGGGAGCAGAAAAGAACTGTCAAAAGACCTGCATAACAAGGTAATGGAACTTTATAAAGATGGAAAAGGATATAAAAAGATATCCAAAGCCATGCAAATGCCAGTCAGTACTGTTCAATGGCTTGTTAAGAAGTGGAAAATTCGGGGATACCAAGCCAAGGTCAGGTAGACCAAGAAAGATTTCAGCCAAAACTGCCAGAAGGATTGTTCGGGATACAAAGAAAAACCCATAGGTACCCTCAGAAGAAATACAGGCTGCTCTGGAAAAGACGGTGTGGTTGTTTCAAGGAACACAATACGACGATACTTGAACAAAAATGAGCTGGACAGTCGAGTTGCCAGAAAGAAGCCTTTACTGTGCCAATGCCACAAAAAAGACCGGCTACAATATGCCCGACAACACCTTGACACGCCTCACAGCTTCTGGCGCACTGTAATTTGGAGTGACGAGGCCAAAATAAAGCTTTATGGTCACAACCATAAGCACTATGTTTGGAGAGGGGTCAACAAGGCCTATAGTGAACAGAATAACATCCCCACTGTGGATCATGGTGGCAACTCACTGATGTTTTGGGGGTGTATGAGCTCTAATGGCACGGGGAATCTTGTGAAAAGTGATGGCAAGATGAATGCAGCATGTTGTCAGAAAAGACTGGCAGACAATTTGCATTCTTCTGCACGAAAGCTGCGCATGGGACGCTCTTGGACTTTCCAGCATGACAATGACCCTAAGCACAAGGCCAAGTTGACCCTCCAGTGGTTACAGCAGAAAAAGGTGAAGGTTCTGGAGTGGGCATCACAGTCTCCTGATCTTAATATGATTGAGCCAGTCTGGGGAGATTTCAAATGTGTGGTTCATGCAAGACGACCAAAGACTTTGTGTGACCTGGAGGCATTTTGCCAAGACGAATGGGCAGCTGCCATTTTGCCAAGACAAATACCACCTGCAAGAATTCAGGGCCTCATAGACAACGATTACAAAAGACTGCACACTGTCATTGATGCTAAAGGGGGCAATACACAGTATTAAGAACTAAGGTTATGCAGACATTTGAACAGGGGTCAGTTCATTTTTTTCTTTGTTGCCATGTTTTGTTTTATGATTGTACCATTCTGTTATGACCTACATTTGAATGTGAATCCCATAAGAAATATAAGACAGGTGTTTTGCCTGCTCACTCATGTTTTCTTTGCAAATGGTACATACAGCTCTGGAAAAAATTAAGAGACCACTCCTAATTTTTCTTAAATCAGCATCTCTACATGAATGGCAGCCATTCCATTCCAGTATCTGTTAAATTCCAACACAGGCACACCTCATTTTGCTTAATGAGGTACTGATTAGGTGATTACCTGAACCAAACCTAATTTAACGAGGGAAAGTATAAAAACCATTGCTGTGTTCATCACTATCCTCTTGCAATAGGACCAGCTGGATGGCAAAAACAGTGCAAGTAGTACCTCAAAGGTAATTTGAATAAAAAAATAACTATTCAGCATGACAAAAGAGTTGAAAAGAAAAGCTTCGAGTGAGGAAAAAAAGGGTTCAATTCTGGCTTTACTGGCAGCGGGATACAGTGAGCGTCAGGTTGCTTCCATCCTGAAAATTTCAAAGTCAGCTGTTCATAAGAACAAGGTTAAGCAACAGACATTGGGGACAACAAAGCTACAGACTGGCGGAGGGCGAAAATGACTGTCCACTGACCGAGATGACCGTCAACTCATTCGAATGTCACTCATCTGCTTTTTGCCATTCTTTTTGTAGGTCAATTGATGTAGGATGACATCAAGTGACCTACAAAAAGAATGGCAAAAAGCAGCTGGGGTGAATTGCACGGTGAGGACGGTTCGAAACAGACTCCTAGGGGCAGGGCTGAAGTCGGTCAAAGCTAGAAAAAAGCCCTTCATCAATGAGAAGCAAGGAAGAGCCAGGCTGAAATTTGTAAAAGACCATAAGGATTAGACCGTAGAGAAATGGAGTAAGGTCATCTTCTCTGAAAAGTGAAATTTTCAGCTTTGCCCAACACCTGGTCGTCTAATGGTTAGACGGAGACCTGGAGAGGCCTACAAGCCACAGTGTCTCGCACCCACTGTGAAATTTGGTGGAGTATTGGTGATGATCTGGGGATGCTTAAGCAAGGCTGGAATCGGGCAGATTTGTCTTTGTGAAGGACGCATGAATCAAGCCAAGTACAAGGTTATCCTGGAAGGACACTTGCTTCCTTCTGCTCTGACAATGTTCCCCAACTCTGAGAATTGTTTTTTCCAGCAGGACAATGCTCCATGCCAGACAGCCAGGCCAATCAAGGTGTGGATGGAGGACCACCAGATCAAGACCCTGTCATGGCCAGCCCAATCTCCAGACCTGAACCCCATTGAAAACCTCTGGAATTTGATCAAGAGGAAGATGGATGGTCACAAGCCATCAAACAAAGCCGAGCTCCTTGAATTTGTGTGCCAGGAGTGGCATAAAATCACCCAACAGTAATGTGACAGACTGGTGGAGAGCATGCCAAGACGCATGAAAGCTGTGATTAAAAATTATTCCACAAAATATTGATTTCTGAACTCTTCCTAAGTTAAAACATTAGTATTTTGTTGTTGAAAAAAAATTATGAATGTTTTCTTTGTATTATTTGAGGTCTGAAAACAATGCATCTTTTTTTGGTTATTTTGACCACTTGTTATTTTCTCCAAATAAATTCTCTAAATGACAATATTTTTATTTGGAATTTTGGAGTAATGTTGTCAGTAGTTTATAGAATAAAACAAAACTGTTCATTTTACTCAAACTCATACCTATGAATAGTAAAACCAGATAAACTGATCATTTTGCAGTGGTCTCTTAATTTTTTCCAGAGCTGTATATTACCAATTCTCCAAGGGTATGCAAACTTTTGATCACAACTGTAGGTATTATATTCAACTTTGATGTTAGTGTGGCTCAGGTGTTCTGATACTGTAAATCATAGGAGCCCCCTGAGTGGCTAAGTGAAATGCCTTGCAATACAGCGGTGTCATTGCAGCCACGAGTTGAATGCTGGTATCGGCATAGCAACAGTGCCTGGGGATTCTGCAAAGACCAAGCTGTGAAAATTGGCTCAGCACCACACGGGGTAGAGGAGTGGCTGTAGGACAAGTTGGCCTTGTCTTGTTCTCTAGGCACACTCTCTGGAGAACACTTTGAATGAGTAGTCTGCTGAGACACAGAATGGCTTGGTCTCAATCTCTCATGTGCCTGCTGTGTTGTTCCAATGAGGCCATAAATACAAATTGCACATCGTGAAATTGGGAGAGGAATAATAATGATACTACAAAAATAACATTTTTTCACAACTTATCACAACTCACAATCAGGCCAAAATTGGCTTGCTGTAATAAAATCAGAATCGTATCTCATGCTTGGCCCACAGCACCGGCTGTATCTGAGCCAGCAGTGTTTTAATTGGCGCATGTGGCCCGGAATTGGTTACTATCTGGAATACAATAAATATAACGCGAAAATAGCGTGTTTAAAAAAGTAGAAAATATTCAAGGGGATGTTGGGATGAATAAGATGCACTGCTGCTACAAAACCCAAGTCCAAAGACCTTAATAAAATAACAGAGTCAGCATCATTACATCTGAGGCCAACAACCCAAATGTGGGGGTCTGGCTCAACTGCCTTCACACTGCATGCTGAAAAGGGAAGACATTCTAACCTATCTTGCCAACTACAGGGTGATCTGATACAGGCCAGCACATTATTTTGGCCTTATTAGTCAACCATGAGGACTTCACATTGCTGACATTGGTCCCCCCTAATAGTTTTACGGCATGATATGTGACCTGGAAAATAACATGTGAATATAAATTGAACCCAGCTTGGTTGTTTTGTGGATCCATGCCACAGCATGTGACATTTCAAATCCATATTTAGATTTTGATGGCTGTGAACTATTTTATGTATTAAATCATCAAACAATTATTAAACGCAGCAGAGATGTAGTCAATGGTGGTAAACGTTTACCATTTAAAACGAAAACAAGTATGGTCATAGGTTCCCAATTGCCCTACTGGAGTGATTTTACATGAATTAAGAATGCCACTGTGATCTATATTTCAAAGTAATACAATTCATTCCAATCAAGTAATAAAGTTATAATACTTAATGTTCTCCCAAATTGTCTAAAAGTCTACAGAGAATACCATCTATAGTATACCATATCTAAAACACACGATGGCATGAAACGTGTGATAGGAGTATCCGTTAATTATGGACTCCCACAACTAAACTCCACTGTTTATCCTAAACAGACAGATCAATTCCAAACTCCTCTGTTGCATCAAAAATAGAATCACCTCACCTTGGCTACAACAATGAAAACAAAGAAACTGCAAAGACAACCAATTAGCATCATCCAGAGCTAGACATTTTGTTTCACTGAATTCATCGTCCAGCAAACATTTCCCTGTAACAAACAAGACATAACATGTACAGCACTGAAAAATCTTGGGGAGTTCATCCCTTTATGGGATACACAATAAAAGACCAAACAACAGTGTAATTAATCCAACAAATGTCGTTTTACTACTTTTTTGGTTGGTCTGTCGTCACACCTAATTCGTCTGAGTGGTTGGGGCTACTTTAACCCAGCAACTTTTATGTCAGCTCCTCTGAGGAAGCAGTTGGCTCAGTGGTGTGAGATTAGGATGTCCCACTGAGGCCAGATAATATAGCACCTTCATAGACTTTCCAAAACACTAAAAAGATGCTGGGATGTCTCCAGCAAAATACTGTGTAATACAATTACTTTAACAACCGGGTTGCGAATCAATACTAGCCTTCAATGAGGAACTTGCTAAAGGCATTTAATTGCAAGAGAAGACAAAACACAGAACCACATGAATAAAATTAAAAAGATAAACAAACAAACACCAAGGAATAGACAACAAACATCAAATCCCATTAAATACAGTAAGATACATACTATAAGAATAGGTTTGATGGCGTCAGCTGGTACATTGATTGGATAGCAGCTTTCTTTGTTTTTTAAGTAGTGAGGTGTAATGGAAGTGTCAAGCTTAAAGATACAGCTCTGGAAAAAATTAAGACACCACTCTTAATTTTTCTTAAATCAGCATCCCTCCATGTATGGCAGCCGTTCCATTCCAGTGTCTGTTAAATTCCAACACAGGCACACCTCATTTTACTTAATGAGGTACTGATTAGGTGATTACCTGAACCAAATCTTATTTAACGAGGAAAAGTATCCTCTTGCAATAGGACCAGCTGGATGGCAAAAACAGTGCTGATAATCCATCCTGATAATTTCAAAGATGGCGGTTCATAAGAACAAGGTCAAGCAACAGACATTTGGGACAACAAAGCTACAGACTGGCAGAGGGCGAAAACGACTGTCCACTGACCGAGATGACCGTCAACTCATTTGAATGCCACTCAACAACCATAGGATGGCAAAAAGCAGCTGGGGTGAAGTGCACGGCGAGGATGTTTCGAAACAGGCTCCTAGGGCCAGGGCTGAAGTTGGGGCAAAGCTAGAAAAAAGCCCATCATCAATGAGAAGCAAAGAAGAGCCAGGCTGAAGTTTGCAGAAGACCATAGGGATTGGACCATAGAGGAATGGAGTAAGGTTATCTTCTCAAGTCAAATTTTCAGCTTTGCCCAGCACCTGTTCATCTAATGGTTAGACAGAGACCTGGAGAGGCCTACAAGCCACAGTGTTTCGCACCCACTGTGAAATTTGGTGGAGGATCGGTGATGATCTGGGGAGGCTTCAGCAAGGCTGGAATTGGGCAGATTTGTCTTTGTGAAGGATGCATGAATCAAGCCAAGTACAAGGTTATCCTGGAAGAACACCTGCTACCAAACTGTCAGAAACATACTACATGAGGGTGGCATGAGGGCTTGACGTCCTCTAGTGGGACCTGTGCTCACAGCCCAGCCCCATGCAGCTCCATTGGAATTCGCCAGAGAACACTAAAATTGGCAGGTCCGCCACTGGTGCCCCGTTCTCTTCACAGATGAGTGCATGTTCACACTGAGCACGTGACAGACGTGAAAGAGTCTGGAGACGCCATGGTGAACGTTATGCTGCTTGCAACATTAATCCAGCATGACCAGTTTGGTTGGGGGTCAGTGATGGTCTGGGGAGGCATATCCTGTGAGGGTCGCACAGACCTCCACGTGCTACCTAATGGTACCTTGACTGCTGTTAGGTATCAGGATGAAATCCTCAGACCCATTGTCAGAACTTGCACTGGTGCAGTGGGCCTTGGGTTCCTCCTGGTGCAGGACAATGCCCGGCATCATGTGGCCAGAGTGTGTAGGTAGTTCCTGGATGACGAAGGCACTGATGCCATTGACTGGCCCTCACGTTCCCCAGACCTGAATCCAATTGAGAACCTCTGGGGCGTTATGTATTGGTGCATCCGACGCTGCCAAGTAGGGCCACAGACTGTCCAGGAGCTCACTGATGCCCTGATCCAGGTCTGGGAGGAGATCCCTCAGGACACCATTCACCATCTCATCAGGAGCATGCCCAGACAGTGTCAGGAGTGCATACAGGCATATGGGGGCCATACACACTATGAGTCACATTATGAGTTGCCGTGATGAAATTCACGCAAGTTGGAACAGCCTGTGATTTTAATTGTTTACTTTCATTTTTGGTGTGAGTTTGAATCCAGCCCTCAATCGGTTGGTGTTTTGGTTTCCATTAACTGTTGTTACGTCATTTTGTTCTCAATGAATTACACGATGCAGAGTAAAGATTGTGAACTTTAATATATTTCATTCATCGAGACCCAATGTGATTTCAGTGTTCCCTAAATTTGTTTGAGCAGTGTATGAATGTGTTTTGATTTCTTTAACACTTTTTTCTAACTACATAAATCCATGTTATTTCGTAGTTTTGATGTCTTCCACATTATGCTACAATGTGGAATTTTTAAATAGTAAAGAAATACCCTTGAATGAGTTGGTGAGTCCAAACCTTTGACAGGGAGTGTATATTCAGATTACCATGTGGTAAAGCTATATGGAACTGATAAATTAGTTCCTGGGTAGTAAGTGTTATTTCCTAATTGCTTATACCTCAAAAGTATAGAAAATGGTTTATATTCCCCACAAACTTTGCTTTTTGACCAAGACAGTGATATTTTGAAATGTGCATAGGCAGATGCATTTTGCTATGTCTGTGGCCAATTTATCAAGACAAGAGCGAAAAAGTACTCAGTGGAAGCATCTGCTAAGATGTGTGAGGCCTACAAGGCATATTTCGGCATACCTGTCGGGGATACAGACACACCCTGGGCACCTTATTTCACCTGCGAGCACTGCAAAAAAACTCTGTTTTGTCTAGGCTCAAGCGGTTGAACTTGTTGGATGAAAGTGTGCAATTTGCAGATCAGAGGTAGTGTCACCAACCTTTTTCCAGCTTCTTCACCCGTCAAGATGGGCTCTGCTTCTGCCACAATGTGATCAGTCTGTTCAAGGCAGTCGGAATCGCCTGTAACCTGAATGAATGGCGCCTCTTTATTGACAGCTCATCCAGGAGACTCAAAGCTGTGCTGCTCCATAATGGTAAGACGTACCCGTCTCTTCCCCTGGCTCACTCCGTGCACCTCAAAGAGGATTTCAAAAGCATCAAGACCTTGCTGGATGCCTTGAAGTATGATGAGTATGGCTGGGAGGTCATAGGAGACTTAAAAATGGTGGCATTCCTGATGGTTTTCCCTGCTATCTTTGCCTTTGGGACAGCAGGGCCACCAAGGCACACTACCACAGGCGGGACTGGCCACAGTGGACCAAGTGCTCTGTGGGGAGGAACAACGTCAAGTGGGAGCCACTTGTGGACCCTCGGAAAGTACTGATGCCACCACTGCACATCAAATTATGAAACAATTTGTCAGAGCTCTAGATAATGAGTTGGCAGCCTTCAGGTACCTCAAAGGCTTCTTCCTTAAGCTAACTGATGCAAAGGTCAAAGCTGGTGTCTTCGTCGGACCACAGATAAAGAAGGTCCTGGAGTGCAATGAATTACCCAAGAAGCTCACTAGTAAGGAGAAAGCGGCTTGGGACAGCTTTGTCGCAGTGGTTCGGGGCTTCCTGGGAAATCACAAGGCCAAAAACTATGTGGAACTGGTTTAGACTCTGGTGAAGAACTACGGCACAATGGGCTGTATGATGTCCCTCAAAGTCCATATCCTTGATGCGCATCTTGATAAATTCAAGAAGAACATGGAAGAGTACTCAGAGGAGCAAGGCAAGTGCTTCCACCAGGATATACTGGACTTTGAACACTGCTACCAAGGACAGTACAACGAGAACATAATGGAAGACTCCATTTGGGGGCTGATTCGTGAAAGTGATCTACAGTACAATCGTAAGTCTTGAAAAACTACTCACTTCTAAATCTTTTGTAGTCATTTTTGTATTACTTTAGTATAAGTGCATGTTAATTTGGGTGCATATGTTGTTTTTTTTCTGACTTTATGAGAACGAAAAGACACAAATTCGCCTGTTTTCTGATTGGAAATAGGTGCATTTCAAAATATCACTGTCCTGGTCACAAAAGCAAAGTTTGTGGGGAATAATAGCCATTTTCTATACTTTTTAGGCATAAGCAATTACAAAATAACACTTACTACCCAGGAATAAAAATTGTGTTACATCGTGTTATCTATAATTGCACAAGGGGTTCACATATTTTCAGGCAGCACTGTATGCACTTTAAACTGGTTTGTCTACTATGTATTTTGAGAACTACATAATGAAAAATTATTGATGTGCATTACAGTGTTGTAATTAGCAAACAATACTTGGTAAATCAAGAAGCTGATTTAAAAAGCTTTTGTCATAGTGTGGGTAGGCAGGAACCAGAAGAGGAGGTGATGTTGAAAACAATGTTTTAATTCACACCAAGAGTCCTTCCAGTACAGTGTGGGAAAGCATACTGAGGGTACAGTAATTTTCAAAGACAGCCAAACAGGCGGAAAATCGAAATCAACTAGTGTTTGCCCTAGGAAAAACGTCTAGACAAACATGTACAGTAACTATTCTTCCAAACAGCACACACATTACACCAAACAATACTGGACAAAGACACTGGGTAATAGGGAGACCTATATACGCAATGAGGGAATTGGGAACAGGTGTGCGCAATAAGACAAGACAGTCCGGGTGTGCGTTCATGTGTAGAAGGGAAATGAGACGATGGCAGCTAGAAGGCCGGGCGGAATCGTGACCGCTTTACACAGTTGAACCTCAAGCTTAGGACAATAAAAGAACGTTTTTCACATAACACAATGCCATAGGTAGGGCTAGGCGATACAATAACATAAATAAATTATTCCGTTCCTAACAGGAAGTTTGAGACTATTATGATAATAGCTCGTTTTGTTCCATATGTTCTTGCTGCAAAACTTTTGCAGCCAGAGAAAAGCAGAGGAAGATGGAACGCAGGGTGACTTGGGACTTAAAAATAGTGCAAAAAGATTAATTACATTATTTTCTGTTATATATTTGCAATTAATAAATGTATATGTATTTGCAATTAATTTGCAGATTTTATATTTCAACATATATATATTTCACTTGTTTGTGTTAATCAGTGGAAAAACTTTGTTTTCAGATTGTAACAGAAAAATTGAAAAAGTGAACACTTGACTCACACTTTTATTTTGTTAAACTTTTAAATCTATTTTACTCAGGTCTGGGATGGAAATACCCTTGTTTTGAATAACTATTTCAAATTTTGTGAATATACTGCAGCCTTTTTCTAGCCTGGAGTCAAAACTATTTATTACGAGGGGAGAACCTGCTGTTTTAATCTCTGGTTTTATCTATGGGAGTTCCTCAAGATTCAATTTACATTAAAATAATTTAGCAGATGTTCTTCTCCAGAGCAAATTGCATTAGTAAGTGCATATATTTAAATTTTTTGATGTTTTCAAAATCTTTGTTATTGTTCTGATTCATTACTAGGTCAGAGAAAATAAAAACACAAAAATATAAACACAAAACAAAGTTTGTGTGTTTCTCAACAGACTTATAAACATATTTTAAAACAACAAAGTTCCCCATTGTCATGATTTTGGAGAAGCAGGTCCCAAGCGCGGACTTGAAGGACAAAGAAAGGTTTTAATGGTGGAACAGAGGCAGGTAAAAACAAAACAAGACAAGACAAGGGCAGAAAAACAGGCGGGCAGGCCTGTACGATTGGCATGGACAGACATAAACGAAGCATACAACACAATGACTGACAAAGGGATAACAGAAGAGGGCAAACTATATAGGGAGCTAATGAGAACTAAACGACAAACAGGTGAAAACAATTGGAACAAAAGGGACAGGGCACGTTCAGAAACAAAAGACAAAAACCAAACAAAACAGGCTACATACAAAAACTGAAGCATAAAACGAAAAGGAACCAAACAGAACCTAACCTCATTCTTGGTCATGAGTTTAACATTACATTTAAACTTCCATTGACTTCCTACTGTATGCTGAAAAAGGAAAACCACATAGCTATCCTGTAGACCGCAGAGAGATCTGATACAGGCAAGCACATTACTGTGACCTTATTAGTGCCTAATAAATTTATAGCAAGATATGTGATCTGGAAAAACAAGATCCAAATTTATATCAAGCCCAACATGGTTGTTTTGTGGATTCATGCCACAGAATTTGACTACGAATCCAGATTTAGATTTCATCCATTAAACCATGTGAGAAATCCTGACAAGAGAAATTGCGCTTGGATGTCTCAGTCTGTGTCATAAAACTACTTTGCGAGCACAGACTGTAATTTCAATTCCCTCTATCATTTATTGCATCAATAATTATTTTCCAATTCACCCAAGCCTCTACAAATATATATGTCAAATATGTACAATCATTATTACACATTTGATTAAAAGTGTATGAGATGTTAAAGCTTCCTTTTTATTAGCTTTTCAACACAAAACAACTTTCGAGCTTAGAGAAACATGTCTGTGTTATACAAAAGTGCAAGTCATATATCATGGAAGATTTTTGCATATTAAAATATGTAGAATGTTACCAACTCTTAGTCAAGAGTCAATGTTCTCTCCATCCGCAAACAGTAAATATCTTTTTTCTAATTGCGGTGACCTGTGTCATAATTAGATCTACAATTTTTGGCAGATATATTGACTTTTATAGACATAAAGTACATACAAATAACTATTTGGATACAAAGGTTACAAAACAACGTGATAGATGGTGTGAAATAAATGTTTATCTAAAATACATATGCATTGTACATTAACATTATTAAATTAAAACAAGTTCAAACCAAAAACAAGCTGTAAACCAGGGATATAACAGAGGATGTCTAAAATATTTACTTATTAATAAAGGCAGGGCTAAAAAGTTGGGGTATAAAAAGTGATTTAAAAATCACAATGGTGTCTACCCCCATTACCAGACAGGACAAGATGTTGCACAACAGAATGGCTTTGATTAAGAATGTAATATAATAATAATAATAATAATAATGTACATCAATGTCTCAGTTGATTGTGGCTCCTTTACAAGTATTTAGAACTGTCTTTTGGGAAAAATATAAAAATAGGAATACTCCCTATTGTGTACATCAGTTTCATTGATGCCAGATCAGCTGCTAAGCAGTTTACTTCAGAGTGTAATAAGAATCTTAGGCAGCTACTGTGCTGTTAGAAAAACGCACCTACAGCATCTTAAATACATTAAATTTAGTAGATATAAATTTTACAATAGATGCAACAGCCGATGATATACAAAAAGTCTCTGTTTTTTATGTGTATTGGATTATATTATACTATTAATCCACAGTATTTTAGGGGATGTGGTAACATTAGAATACTTTTGATATAGATCAAACTTTTCATGTATATCATGAATCATTCATGCAACATGAATCATTCATTTCAATTCAATTCAAATATTATAATGTAATATGAGTGTGGCACTCATGGAAGTTGTTGACGTTAGTTGAATGCATGATCAAAGATCTATCTCCTCCAATCCATTTCCTTCTCCAGAGTGGTCCATAATTAACTTTTGCTTGGTTGGCACCTTCAAACTGATATAAGGAGGATGGGGCCTCTGGATCCTCCTAAGTCAGACACTTTCCTCCTCTGTGGTAAGACTCTCCTTTATTGAAATTACAAGTCCTAATTCAGAGTTCTGCATTTTTAAAATTGATTTATAATGTGTGTTTTAAAATGTTTTATATGGATTTTTACTGAAATGTTGTGCTACTGCACTTGTGAATTATGGCAGTGGTATAAAATATAACATGGGTTTTCAGGTGTACATATTTGAATGATTCCATTTAAAATGTTTTCTATGTATTTATGGGCTTTCCTATGTCTTTATAGAATTGTATTTTCACAACACTCTAATGCTTTACAGGGTTCTCCAACAAGTACATTTTCATCTGTAGTGGGAAAAAAAGGTGAGAAATAACAAATGTATGGAATTATTCTGTTTGAGATACTGCTCAACTACCTGTTGACACGGTGTTCATCACGCTTCTTGTTTCATCTCTTTCCTAGAGATCCATCACCATGAGTACGGACGCAGAGATGGAGCAATATGGCAAGGCCGCCATATACCTCCGTAAGCCTGAAAGGGAGAGGATTGAGGCACAAACAGCTCCCTTTGATTCAAAGAACTCCTGCTTCGTACCTGATCCCAAGGAGTTATACCTTAAGGGTTTGGTCACGGCCAGGAAAGATGGAACCTGTACTGTGACAGTCAAGATGCCTGACGGCAGTGAACAGGTGAGACTTATTTGTTGAAGAGCATTGAACTGAAAATGTGTGGAACTTAACACAAAAAATATGTAACTCTTTGAATGAAGGGATATACTTTGTAAATGAATAGCTTTTATGAACTTAAGGAAATTATCAAGGCGATAATTGACATACATGTATTCAATATTTTTATTCATAGCCATCGGTTAAAAAAAGTTACAGTCGAGGAAGTAATTTTTGCCGGACCACATAAGTGGAGCCGGCCAAGAAGAGCGAATGTCTCTTACTGAGTGAGTGAGTGAGTGACTGACTGACTGATTGAGTACCCCTTGTAAAATAGCGTAGTGGTTAGAGAAGCGGACCTGTGAACTATAGGTCCTGAGTTCGTATCTCCTCGCAGGCAAAGCGAAGTACGCATTATGAATTATTACGTATAGATGAAAACTTCACTGGCTAAAACCTTCAATACCTGAAATGCCTGAAATAAATCAGTTTACGGTTATATTGCGACTGTTTCTGGTGGATTTTCGAAGTACGCAACCATGCATGCATTTTGGGTCAGGATAGACAAACACATTTGCTGGCTACAACATACAGTAGTTATGTTATAGTAAGCCTTAACTGAAACTGTATATATTATATTGCGACTGTTTTTGGCATGGAAAAGTTAATCTTCAGTCTCGCTAGTAATTGCTCAATTCTTATGATTATTCCTAGGAAGTTAGTAGATACTTGTAAGCCTATTACTGGCTAATAAGCTGTTAAAACGGCCAGTGGCAAAAGCCATACAGTTCATAGACACTATGGTGGAGGTAAACCTAATAAGAAACGTTCCTAATAAACCTAATAAGTCAGTTTAACACAATCCTCAATGGAGTTTAGCGACTGCTGAAATGTGTAATGCTGTGGCGCAGTGGTTAAAGACAGTGCCTCTCATGTGAAAGACCTAAGTTCGAATCTATTGAGAGCAACGACATTTATTAATTCTTTCTGGTAGATTCTCTCGTCTTTTCACTTGATGAAAAAGTTAGTTATCGTCACCTTTATTGATAGTTATTGTATCAATGTCATTCACGAATGAAAGAAAAAAGTATGTTGTTTTGCCATGAAAGAAAAAAATACGTTCTTATGCCATGAAATGAAATAGCTTTGGCAGACTCACTAGCAATTGCTCAATTCTTATGACTATTCCAGTAAGTAGATACCGGTAAAGCTTATTACTGACTAATACACTGTTAAAACGGCCAGTGGCAAACGCCATACAGACGCTATTTGTGGTGGAGGTGAACTTAGTAAGAAACGTTAGTCAGTTTAACTGTATCAATGTCATTCACGAATGGCCAATTAACTGTTAAAACGGCCAGTGGCAAAAGAGGATTTGTTCAGGATAGACACAAGAGGCTATATTGACACCCAGCAAATGTATAGCTCTGTGGTGTGGTGGTTAACGACACAGCCTTTCATGTGGGTGGTCTTGGTTCGAATCTCGCTAGGGTGATGCTTTATATTGCGGGCCGGCTGAACTAGGCTTGCCTGGTTTCTTGTTTTTTTTATATTGATGAAAGGGTTATTGTGGAATTGTAATTCATGCAAATCTGGATTTGCTTTTCCTAGTATTGACTCCCATTCACTCTTTGAAAGAAAACAGCTCCAGATTTACCCAGAATAAATCTCATGACCCAATGACAAATTATACAGTTATGTATAATTATTTGGACACAATTATTTGGCACTGACACAATTTTCATAGTTTTTGCTCTGTACGCCACCACAATGGATTTAAAATTAAACAACCAAGATGCAATTGAAGTGCAGACTTTCAGTTTTAGTTCAAGGGATTGAACAAAAATATCGTATGAAATGTTTAGGAATTGCAACCATTTTTATACACAGTCAAATATAATTGGATAGCATAACCATAAATGAAATGTAAATTTTTGATACTTTGTCGAGAATCCTTTGCAGACAATGACTGCTAGAAATCTGGAACGCATAGACATTACCAAACGCTGGGTTTCCTCTTTTTTGATGCTTTGCCAGGCCTTTACTGCAGCTGTCTTCAGTTGTTTGTTTGTGAGTCTTTCTGCCTTAATTTTTGTCTTCAGCAAGTGAAACTCTTGCTCAATCGGGTTGAGATCAGGTGATTGACTCAGCCATTGCAGAATATTACACTTCTTTGCCTTAAAAAACTCCTGGGTGGCTTTCTCAGTATGTTTTGGGTCATTGACCATCTGTAACGTGAAGCACCGCAATCAACTTCGCTGAATTTGGCCGAATCTGAGCAGAAAATATATCCCTATACACTTCAGAATTCATCCGCCTGCTTCTGTCTTCTGTCACATCATCAATAAACACTAGTGACCCAGTGCCATTGGAAGCCATGCATGGCCATGCCATCACACTGCCTCCACCTCTACAGATGATGTGGTGTGCTTCGGATCTTGAGCCGTTCCAAGACTTCTCCAAACTTTTTTCTTCCCACCATTCTGGTACAGGTTGATCTTAGATTCATCTGTCCAAAGAATGCTGCTCCAGAAGTGGGCTGGCTTTTTTAGATGTCTTTTGGCAAAGTCTAATCTGGCCTTGAGGCTTATGAATGGTTTGCACTGGGGAATAGCCCACACCTGTGCATGAAACAGCTTTTGAGTCAATTGTCCAATTACTTTTGGTCCCTTGAAAAAAAGGGGGCTACATATTAAAGATCTGTAATTCCTAAACCCTTCCTCCAAATTGGATGTGAATACCCTCAATTTAAATCTGAGAGACTGCACTTTAAGCCCATATCCATTATTTAACTGTAACCTCAATATATTCTGGTAAACAGTGTTACGCACGCCTCCCGGGGGAGGGAACGCAACACCCAGCTACACGAGAGGCCCACGTGGAATGGGAAAAAGTATGGGCTTGTGGGTGCGAGCAAGGACGACAGAGGCCAGGTGTACCGGTAGTGGGTTTTTATTGTCCACATGGTAATGGAGGGAAAAGGGGCTGGACGGGACCAAAGCAAAGAAAGTGAAAATAAACAAATCCCCTACCCTGCCTTACCAATGCTTACCTGATTCTAGCACTGAAAGGTGCGCTAACCAAAAATACAGGGAGTGGTCTGCCAGGTCTTACCTAGTGTATTTAGACAATATGTACACTACGGGTGGTGTATGCCCATGGGCCTCTGCCCTAAGCACGTATGCTTTCTCCTTTCCCCCCCTTGGGAACAAATGAAACAAAAGGGATCAACAAAGCATACACTGTTCAATTCCAATACAAATGTAACTTATAACTATATCACTTAAGGGATGTTTTACACAGGCAACATAATACATAAGACACAGCAACAAAGCAGCCGAGCCCCGAGACACAAGCAACTCTGAGGCTTATATAGGTAGGGGTAAACCAGCTTTATCCACTGACAAGGAGGCGGAGTCGGATCCTCAATCTGGTGGAGATCCCACCAATCAGCTGCCAAGGAGCCAACTTACCTGCTACAAAACATACATACGGACACAGAACATTGAGGAACATAACAACAGCCAAAATAAAACTTGTCAGTGTCCAATTATTTCTGGACCTAACTGTATGTGATTTAATTTTGATATATACTGCTGGACTATGCACACTTGTTTAAGTTCTGTTTTAAATTACTATTTTATTTCATGTTATAAGGCAGACACTGCTGTTTCTTGTTGTCCCTTTGTTTCCATATGCTCCAGGGAATTCAAGCTATCCATTTTTTTAGTATTACAATTAATGGAAAATCTAAATACACATTACATATTTCTCAGGCATTTATTTTTGTCAATGTATCGAAACTGTACCGAACTGTGACACCACTGTACCATATCATACCGAACCGTGAGTTTTGTGAACTGTATCACCCCTAAGATAGTGTCAAAAATTCAATTTTCTGTCTGATAGGGATTTACAGTAATAGAATTAGAATTAGAATTACCCTTCCTCCAATTTGGATGTGAATACCTCAAATTAAAGGTGAGAGACTGCACTTTAAGCCCATATTCATTATTTAACTGTAACTGGAATATATTTTGGTAAACAGCCAAAATAACAAAACTTGTGTCAGTGTCCAATTATTTCCGGACCTAACTGTAGGTAATATAAGGAATGGCCGTTAATATAAATTCAATATGCAGTGGTTTCCAATCTCCCTATAAGTTTCTCTGTCCGGATTAATATAAATGGCATTGCCACAGACGTTTCAGAATGTTTAAATTAAATAATTTTGAAAGCTTACAAACACATCAAGGCTTATGATGACATTATACTTATTCTAGCCTACTACACTTGCCTAATACAACCCAGACCTACAAACCACCACCAAATATGTCTCTATAACTAAACCCTAGCCTATAGAATCCTAATACAAGGGGGGTTAAACATATAGCTAAACATGAATTTGTAGGTAATGATGCTTTAGTTTTCCTTTTGTTTCATCAAATAAACTGTGTAAAAATATATGGAACACCCATTTGTATTAGAAGTATATGTCGTTACTAAATGCAGGACTCAACTGTAAATGGGGCATTGGTCTCAGTTGACTCCATGCTAAAATAATACAGTTTTTTTATTAGCTTGCTAACAATCACCAAAATGGAAGCTAAAAATTCAGGAAATATCAACAATTACAAAACCAATGAATAGAATATTTTTGCGAGGAAATATAAAATATTTTAGGTGCATACCACCGGAACTCAGTGTGGACCAAATTGTGTCCAACAGGGCTAAATGATCTTCACACTTTTTCCCTTTAGCATTCCCAGTACTAACATTAGTACTGCTGTAACTACCAACTACTATTTTACAGACATCAATCAAATTTATTTTTCCATCAAATTTATTTATAAAGCCCTTTTTACATCAGCAGTTGTCACAAAGTGCTTTTACAAAACACCCGGCCTTAAAACCCCAAGGAGCAAACAACAGTAGTGTTGAATTTCAGTGGCTAGGAAAAACTCCCTAAGAAGGCCGAAATTTAGGAAGAAACCTAGAGAGGACCCAGGCTCAGAGGGGTGACCAGTCCTCT
>JACXGI010007063.1:0-38953 GCA_016801175.1 Esox masquinongy
CCGCTGACGCGAGGAGAGCAACGTTGTTCGCCGCGGCCAGGGCCTGTGATCCCAAAACGTAAGTCTTATCCCACAGCTGCCCCGAATAGCGGTCCTTGGTGGATGGGAGGGCGGGCTTCTTCCCGGACCAACCCCAGGAAGGCAGGAAATGCGCGGCCAGCTCGGGTTCTAAAGGAGGGGTGGCCGAGCTGATGGGAGCCAGCCTACCGTAGACCTTAGTGAAGGTGGCGTACGATTTGACAGGCGCTCTAGCAGATGCTGGGGCAGACCAGCAACCCTCGGCGAAGGCTTTAAAACCACGGACCTCAGGCGCGGGGGAGTCCACCGGTTTCACACGCTCAGCCCAGGAGCCGAAGGACATGTCTGAAGGTTCCTTCGGCGCAGGCAGGGGGGGCAGAGGCAGCTGGATGCGAAGAGCTGCCCTCTCTATCATGCCCGCAAACTCCACGCGGAGAAGGGGCGGGCGGAAAGAAGCAGCAGAGAAGAGTTCGTCTTCCATTTCTCCCGGGAGAGAGGGAGAAGCGCGAGAACCGCCACCACAACCCACGTGGGAAGGGGCCGGGTCCTGCGTAGGAGCGTCCTCCTCAGACATCTCGTCGTCATCGTCGTCGCTGGGATCCAAGACGGCGGAGACGTCTACCTCCTGTTCAAAGTAGTTCGCCCTCTCTACACGTGTAGAGGGACAAAGTAGCACAGGAGGAGCAAGCCGGGGGGTCCGTGAGACCCTCACGAGCGTGAGCCGGTCCCAGGCAGGAAACACACGAACGATGGGAGTCCTGGTCTGGAGACAGGTTGGCGAAACAGCAAGCGGCGGCGAAAAACTTTTTCATGTTGAGACGTCGAGCTAAAGAACGTCGACGGCAAAAATTCTCAGGCTGAAGTAGAGTAATCAGTATAGCACTCAGCAAGCGTTTGCTGAATAAAAAGGGAGGACGTTCTCTGGGCTCACGGGTCGTATACAGGGGCAGGCGTGCCCTGATTGGCTGACGCATCTTGCATAATGAGTTTTCAGTACGGCCGCGGACGCGGCCAGGGTAAACCACTAGGAGCTAAAGCCCCTCTAGGAGGCGGAGCTCCACGACATATAACTAGTAGGATAATTTTAGTGACTTGGTTCTTTCGTTCAGGAACAGGAACAACTCTTGTTCAAAGGGTGTAAAGTATAAGCTATATGCTCTGAATTGGACAATACAACAAGTGGATTATGACATTGTTGTACTACAATTTGATGAACTCCCGAAACAAACGAAGATCAAGATTTATTTGGACATCGGACTGAAAATTACTGAACGCCGAGTCACCTACATAGCTATGGTGAGTTCTGTTCTGCGCTATTATAAATAACTAGCGTTAAGTGTTGTTAGGTTACTGAGTAAGAACGTAATGACTGTTGTGTATTAAACAAGGACTGTTTGCAATATTCTATTAACATTCGAATTTTTTAGTCAAAGTCACTGGTAGCTGAACGCAAGTTCTAAACCATTGGCGGGAAAACAAGTTATAGAAACTGAGCTTGAAAAAAAATAGCGTTGGCCTGAGATGAAATACCTACAGTAACCCTTGTGTTTCTTCGTGTGTCCACAAGTTTGGTTGCTTACTATTTTTTGTTTCTTTGTTTATCCTCAAGTTTGGATGTTTTGTGCTTCTTCGCATATCAACAGTTGAACAGGTATGGTAACATCGTTAGCTAACTTCTCTAAATCGTGTTTCAACAAGTTAGAATGTTATAATATGTTCTTATTCCTTGTAACTTTTATCAACTGATACGTAACGTTAGCTAAATCGTGTTTCTTTGTGTAACGTTATCCACATCATGTGGATAACGTTACTCTTGGCAGTAACATTTAGCTAGACTAGCTAAACCTGCTCTTGTTACAATTCCGTTACTGAGGTGTCTGTGTATCCACATTGTTTTTAGCTAGCCTGAGTGTCTTATGCTGCTGGTTTTTTAAACCTCTTTTCTAAACATTGCTTTCATGTCTTGACGTTTTCTGTATTTTTTTTTCCCGGAGGAGGATGACTGTGTGGCAGTAGTTCCACGCCTGTGGCTCAAATGGGGACTTTGCTACTGGCCACCACACAGCGTCACCAGCAGGAAGTCCTTCAGCCACGACAAGTGTGCCAGAACTTGTTCACCACCTGAAGACACCTGGGAGGCTGTCCCTTATAAGCTCATCAAGCATGCCAGTGAATTTGAAAACGTAATAATTTGAAACTTAGAATGAAAATGTTTTGCTGGGTAAATGCTTACAAAACATTAACTTTTCCTAGACACGTGAGAGACCAGGCGTGTATATCTCCAGGGGAGCGAAAATCGTTTCGGCGTGGGCCCCTACCACGCCTGGGACGCACATCTACACCACAACACCCTGTGGATTGCAGCCCTGGAGGTATGTGAATTACATCTTGTAATTGCTGCAGTGTTTACTTGCTTTCATATTTACCTGTTCACCAACTTTTATGTTTATTTTTAGGATGGAGCAAGCACAGTACTCAAAGGCACCAGAGAGGTACTCCACGCCACCATGTAGAGAACTGCTACATAGGTAAGTGTGGCTTCATTCACTTAACCCAAATGCTTAACTTGTTATTAAAGCATGTTGCTTCCAATTTTATTTGTCAATTTCAATTTATTTTTAAGGGCAAGAAGGCAGAGGTAGGGGGAAGTTTTAGCTCTGCACATGAAGGTAAGAATGAACATTTTGGCGGACACTGCGATTTGAGTTCTGATTGTAAAATAACCAGATATTTAGGACTGAATAATTAACTCTGTCTTTACTTTCAGAACATTTGGAGAAGATCAAGCGGCTAACTCAAGAGAAGGTTGAGCTGAGGGCACAACTGACTCTACAATCAGGTAAAAACAAGACTATAGTTTCGCTAGCATCTTGTCTTCATGAAACTGCATTTGTCTGAACGTGTGCCCTTTACTAAAATGCAATACTGTACAGCCTTTCTGAAATTATATGTATATGGCAGTTTTATTTTATTTATTTCACTATTAAGCTATTGACATTTCATTGTGCTTTTTAGCTTCTGATAAACGTCTGACTGAAGAGAATGTCAAGCTGAGGGCTGGCTCTACAAGCAGGTAAAAACAAGACTATAGTTGCGCTAGCATGTTGTCTTCATGAAACATTTCATTTATCTCGAATGTCATGCAATTATCAAAATCATGTCTGACCATTTAAGTACAATATCTGATTACTGTATTACAGGAGCCATAAGGAAGAATCCTTCCAACCGGGATTCCACTGACGAGGCTGTCCAGAACCAGGTCCCCAGGTACCAGAAAGGGGCTGCTGACTGTGCAGGTGGGAGAAGACGTTGCGGCGGTACAAGGGACCGTGAATATGAATGACATCTCCAGCACAACCAATATTGCAGCTAAGCTACAGTACTCTTTATTTTATTTATTTTTTAAACTGCTGCTATGTACAGTGTTATATACAGTATCTCACAAAAGTGAGTACACCCCTCACATTTTTGTAAATATTTGAGTATATCTATTCATGTGACAACACTTAAGAAATGACACTTTGCTACCATGTAAAGTAGTGAATGTACAGCTTGTATAACAGTGCAAATTTGCTGTCCCCTCAAAATAACACAACACACAGCCATTAATGTCTAAACCGCTGCCAACAAAAGTAATGATTGTTAGGGGTGAACAAAAGTACACCCCTAAGTGAAAATGTTCAAATTGGGCCCAAATTGTCAATATTTTGTGTGGCCACCATTATTTTCCACCACTGCCTTAACCCTCTTGGGCATGGAGTTCACCAGAGCTTCACAGGTTGCCACTAGAGTCCTCTTCCACTCCTCCATGACGACATCACAGAGCTGGTGGATGTTAGAGACCTTGCGCTCCTCCACCTTCCATTTGAGGATGCCCCACGGATGCTTAATAGGGTTTAGGTCTGGAGACATGCTTGGCCAGTCCATCACCTTTACCCTCAGCTTCTTTAACATGGCAGTGGTCGTCTTGGAGGTGTCTTTGGGGTCGTTATCATGTTGGAATACTGCCCTGCGGCCCAGTCTCCAAAGAGAGGGGATCATGCTCTGCTTCAGTATGTCACAGTACATGTTGGCATTCATGGTTCCCTCAATGAACTGTAGCTCCCCAGTGCCGGCAGCACTCATGCAGCCCCAGACCATGACACTCCCACCACCATGCTTGACTGTAGGCAAGACACACTTATCTTTGTACTCCTCACCTGGTTGCTGCCACACACGCTTGACACCATCTGCACTCAACTTCTTTGGTCGACCATGGCGAGGCCTGTTCTGAGTGGAACCTGTCCTGTTAAACCGCTGTATGGTCTTGGCCACCGTGCTGCAGCTCAGTTTCAGGGTCTTGGCAATCTTCTTATAGCCTAGGCCATCTTTATGTAGAGCAACATTTCTTTTTTTCAGATCCTCAGAGAGTTCTTTGCCATGAGGTGCCATGTTGAACTGCCAGTGACCAGTATGAGGGAGTGTGAGAGCAATAACACCAAATTTAACACACCTGCTCCCCATTCACACCTGAGACCTTATAACACTAACGAGTCACATGACACCGGGGAGGGAAAGTGGCTAATTGGGCCCAATTTGGACATTTTCACTTAGGGGTGTACTCACTTTTGTTGCCAGCGGTTTAGACATTAATGGCTGTGTGTTGAGTTATTTTGAGGGGACAGCAAATTTACACTGTTATACAAGCTGTACACTAACTACTTTACATTGTAGCAAAGTGTCATTTCTTCAGTGTTGTCACATGAAAAGATATAATCAAATATTTACAAAAATGTGAGGGGTGTACTCACTTTTGTAAGATACTGTATATGATCACATTATCCTCTTAATATATTTAAAGCTGTGTGAATGTTCTTAATTCTGACTGTAGTTGTAGTGTTATGCCACCAGTCATAAGCTTATTGCACTGATTTATCTATGATATTCAATAACTGTCGATTGCTGCTAGGTCACACTTATGTATATTACTGCCATTCTAGCCCTTGTTTATTTTGTATTGTATTATGTTTATTTTGTACTTTCACATTCAAATACTGTAATTTTACTATATCTGTTGCTGGACATGTTTTCTTGCACTATTTGATTTTTTAAAAATGTATTTCAATTCATTTGCACATGATTATTTTGTATGCTTGCTCTATAATGCATGTTTTTTTGTATGCATCTTGCACTATTTGAAATAAATTGTTTAGATTTTATTCAGTTCATTGTCATTTGTGATATGACCAAAATTATTGTAAAGGATTATTATAAATAAAACCTAATATTGGGGCGAGAGGCATCCCGCTGGGTTTAGTGCATAAAAGCGGCTAGCCGCCGGCGGGCCGCTGATCAGGGTATTGTTGCAAGGCATTGTAATGAAAGCGGCCCACCGGTGGCCCGACTGCGACGCACGCTATAAAAAAAAGCGGCCGCCACTGGCGGCCCGCTGGCCAGACGCTTTGCAGAAACGCTCGGCGGCCGCAGCAGCAGAAAGCTAGTGGGCCACTGGTGTGTTGCTTGCCGGGTTGTTGATGCAGATGTTGATGTAATGCAGAATGGAGGAAGCATATGTTTCAATGTCTGTATGGGAGTCAAGGGTGGCTTGAGTGGTAAACAAACTCCAGTCTGTGGGTTGAAACTGGTGCTGTAGAAGTGAGTCTGACCCTTCTGGCCACGCTTTGACTTTCCTCACTGATGGTATCACATGTTTAATGAGAGGTAAATACTTGGGGAGTAGGAACAATGAAAGGTGACTGTCCCAGGTGGGGGACGGGAATGGCTTTGTAAGCCTCCTGAATGTTTGTGTACACATGGTCCAGTGTTTTGTCTCTGGTGGGGCAGGAGATATTTTGGCGGAATTTGGGACAAACTATTTTCAGATTTGAAATATCACGTTTAATGTTCATATTATGCACACATTGGTGAAAACACTTTTCGCAAGATAATACTCACGATATGAGACAGTAGGTAGAAATTAGCACACAGGTGATAACACACGAATAAATATCCAAGGCTCACCTCTGTGATCTACCCTCATCAGTCTCCTGCCGGAGCAGCAAACCAGGTTGAACTCGTGGGGGAGTGGTGACGAAAGAAACAAAACTAAACATTTAACATAAAAGAAAATAAACTAGTCCACCCGCCAAGGCAACTCCAAAATGTTTGCCTGAATATACCACACAAATTGCCCGGGTGGAATAGACAAAATAACCGAAATCAACTAAACTTGTGCGTAAGCATCCATTCTAATGTTTCAAGTTTCAAGGTTTATTTGTCAAATGCACCAAACAACACAGCATCATCCCGCACAATGAAATTCTTGTGGCATGGCCCTCAACAACTACGTAACAAGAATTATGAAGAAAAATTTAGAAGCAAAAATATAGCCTAACAAAAAATTAAGCAATAATATAACTCTACATTAATGTTTTGTATTATTAAGGCAAGAGTGGCATATACACAAAATAAAACAAATGATTTAAACAACAATAAACAGTATTGTTTGCACCAGATCAAGTTAAACATGTCTTTTTTTTTTTACATGTAACTGACTGTCATAAAACAGTAATGTAGATTAACACAAATATTTTAGAGTAGATTCTGTTTTCTTTCTGAATATGATGCAAATCAGTAATGGTCAAATTTGATACCGTGTGATTAGCAATGCATATACAGTGAAAATTTAAACATCTGTGTTTCTTATAAATCTTAAATGCTAAGAGCTGATAATGTATACTCATGATAAAATCATATAAACAGAATAGACCTATGGAGAGTTTTTAGCAACACAGATCAGATATTACATCCTCCCACTAAAAACAGATGTACTACTCTGTTATAATATTATCCTGCACTTCAGCCCACCTGACTGCCTCCAATTAAAACTGTGTTCTTAGTCTCCACTCTCAAAACACTGCAGACTGTGCTAGTGACCAGAGAGAGAGATTAGGAGAAGGTATAGTGTGATCAGCAATGCATTTACTCTGATCCTCTGGGGTCTCTTCTTCAGAGTGAGAGATTGACACAATCCATTGGTAAACCTACCACTCATATGCACTATGGCCCAATATCCAGTTCAGAACAACATATAGCCATTTGCTGATTGTCTTGTTACCATTTATTTTTCCTTGTCGCTTTACCTGGACTTTTCCACATTATTTAAAAACATAGGCTACTGTTTTTCACTAAGATTCTTCCAATATCACTCTAATATAGGACATACTAAACATGAAAATGATAGAGGAAGGACAGAATAAATTATTTTGAAGACACCTGAAAAAATATTTTACCCATTACTAAAACAAATCTCACTGCTCCTCTTGCACCCACAAAACACAAAGCATTCCATAGGGCAAAAGAAAAGTTGATGTCCTCTGAGATTTTTTAACCATGCCCCCAGACAAATAAGTACTGATCTGCCCGCATCTCTCATCCCAGTCTCTCATTACACACAAACACACCCAACCAGCCTGACTTGATTACATAATGTAGAACACAGGTCAAGCACGGCCGTCACATACCCACTGGGTTTGACTGAATTTGACCATTCTAGTCTGGGCATGGTGGCCACACTAATCTTTTCAGTATAAGTGAAGCCACACACATTTCTGTCAAGCATATTAACTATCTTGGAATGCATAACAGTAAAAAATATCAATCTTTCCCTAATCTCTTATCTCTCATCCCAGTCTCTTATTATAAATATCAATCTTTCCCTAATCTCTTATCTCTCATCCCAGTCTCTTATTATACACACACATATACACATATGCACACACACCTCAAAAAGATGACTTCACTGACAGAAACACCTCTGAATGGCAGATCTGTATATCATGGTGGATGGCATCACCAGCTTCTCCAATACTAAAGTATGGCAACAGTTTCTCAGTAAATGTATCTGTATGAGTGTAGATATGTGTCATTTCTTCAAGGTCGTAGAAGGACACCTCCCCTCTGTCATAGTCCAGATGAACTCTGATCCTCTGGGGTCTCTTCTTCAGAGTGAGAGTCTGACACAATCCATTGGTAAACTTACCACTCGTATGGAGTATGGCCCAGACTCCATACCGTGGGGATGCAAATGATTCTCCCTTCCTGTTGACTGACTCTTTGACAACACCTATAGCCCAGTCAGGATGGTCCCCCACCTCCACCTCCCAGCTGTGTTTTCTTGAACTGAACCCCTCAGAACCCAGAACTATGGAATACTGTGTGTTCCTCTCTGGGTTGTCAGGGAGCTGCTTACATTTGCCTAAATGTCTCCCACTGGTCAGAACATCAGACAGAGAGAGACAGGGTGAGGCAGTGTTGGGGTCCAGAATGACAGGAGTGTATTTAATGATCCCCTGCATCTTCTCCCAGACTCTGAACTGCAGGTTGCCCAGGTGTTTGGCCACGTCTATCAGTGCTCCTGAGACCAGCTGTGGATCTGGTAGTTTGTACTGGGCTTTAATGCTTGTCTGGGTGTCTTTGTAACTCTGGAGAAATGGCACTTCCTGTTTCTGGAGTTCCTGTTTCACAGCTGTGGTGCTTTCTGTGAGAGAGGTGATTTGGTCCTGAATGTTCTTCCTCTCTCTGGTTATCATCTTTCCCTTCTCTACCTCTTCCTCCCTCAGTACAGCCAGTCTGGCCCCCTCTTCCTCTTTCAGAAACTGGTGAAGCTTCTCAAACTGTGCTCTGATCTGTCTCTCTGTGGACTCCAGCTGTTTCTTGGAGAATTGTACTATTTCCATGTACTTCTTTTCAATGTCTGTAAATTTTTCCTGTTTAGTGTTTAGTGACTCTAAATCTGATGTTAGCTTTTCCTTCAGATCTTTCACTGCCTGTTGAATGGGAATCACTTTGTGTCCGTGATGTGCAGGAAACTCACAGACATGACATACAGCTCTCTGCTCCACCTCACAAAACCATTTAGGTTCCTCTTTATGTTTCGTACATACCACCTCTCTGTCGTCATTTGGAAAAACAGTCCTTTTACTTTCTTCAGTATTTTCCCTGGATGACTCTTCTTTCTCTCTGCCTACATATGAGTCAGCTAGATTCTTCAATGAAAAGTTAATACCCGGAAAATTCTTAGAAGATCTCCTCTTACAAAAAGGACAGTTCTTGTTTTTTACCTGACTCCAGAAATTGTCCAGACAGCTGGAACAGAAGCTGTGGTGACAGCCAAGAGAAACAGGCGCTCTGAAAGTCTCTGAACAAATATAACAGGAGAGGTAATCATCAAGAAGTGCTTTCTCTGCCATTTCCTATAACAGTGCAGCTGGTATCCTTGTGTCCTTCAAAAACAATAAAAAACCTGTGATGCAAGTCTCAAAAGAAATGTCAATGAAAATTACAAAAATAAAGTGAAAAAATAAGTAAGAATGAATAAATATTATTATTCCAGTTGATCCAAAAATGTCTCAGTAATGGTCACACCCTTAAATGGACTGAGTTCTGTTCTGCAATTGAAAACCTTTACTTTCACTTTTACACAACTTCTTTCATATGTCAACAGCATCTGATATTTATCTGTAGATGATGCTGTTTAAATTTGTGTAAGGTTGTATTTGATGTGTTTATGATGAAATGCAATAGGCCTGGGTGTCCGGGGCTATTATAGCCCCCGGATCTTTTGTGAATAGCCCCAGATGTCAAATTGACCAAAAATAATAAAAATTATGACAATGTAGATGTGTAGGCCGCTAGTATGTACAGTGAGGGAAAAAATTATTTGATCCCCTGCTGATTTTGTATGTTTGCCCACTGACAAAGAAATGATCAGTCTATAATTTCAATGGTAGGTTTATTTTAACAGTGAGAAACAGAATAACAACAAAAACATCCAGGAAAACGCAAGTCAAAAATGTTATAAATTGATTTGAATTTTAATGAGTGAAATAAGTATTTGACCCCTGCAAAACATGACTTAGTACTTGGTGTCAAAACCCTTGCTGGCAATCACAGAGGTCAGACGCTTCTTGTAGTTGGCCACCAGGTTTGCACACATCTCAGGAGGGATTTTGTCCCACTCCTCTTTGCAGATCTTCTCCAAGTCATAAAGGTTTCAAGGCTGACGTTTGGCAACTCGAACCTTCAGCTCCATAGATTTTCTATGGGATTAAGGTCTGGAGACTGGCTAGGCCACTCCAGGACCTTAATGTGCTTCTTCTTGAGCCACTCCTTTGTTGGCTTGGTTTTATCACAGGAAAGACAGGACATACATGTGCTAACACAGCAAGATCAATTCACATACATTGTTTTTCTATCCTTAAAACTAACCCTAACCCAGAAATTCATGTTCCCTACTCCCTAGCCCTATACGTTATTCTTACCCCAGTAACCTAAACATAACCTAGCCATAACGTCTAACCCTAATCCTAACAGGTAATGACAAAACCTAAAAGTAACTCAATGCCCGTTTACTGTACATGTTTTTCCCTGAACCTAACCCCTGAACCGGAAATTGCATTTACCCAAGCCTTACCAATGCCTATTACATTGAGGCCCTATATACCAATTCACAAATTGGACACCAGCTGCAAAAATAAAAATTGTCTACCAATATTTCTAATTGCAGTGAACTGCCCTAAACCTTTAAAATAAAATCAAAATTGAGATCTAAACACAGGTGATACAGGTGATAAATTAAAAACCAACATACAGCTCTGGAAAAAATTAAGAGACCACTGCAACTTTTTCTTTCCTTTCCAAAAAAGTTGTAAAGGAAAGTTTTGAGTGAGGAACAGAAGCGTTCAGTTTGCAGTGGTCTCTTAATTTTAACTCTTCTGCTCCTCACTCAAAATCTTCCTTTTCAACTTTTTTGGAAAGGAAAGAAAAAGGTGCAGTGGTCTCTTTATTTTTTCCAGAGCTGTATGTGTCTCAGTAAGGTGTTAGGCCTTAGCAAGCTGCCAGAACAGCTTCAGTGCCCTTTGACCTACATTCTACGAGTCGTTGGATCTCTACTGGAGGGATGGAACACCATTCTTCCAAAATATATTTTGTGTTTTGATGATGGTGCTGGAGAGTGCTGTCTAACACCTCAGTCCAAAATAATAATAATAATAATACATTAAATTTATATAGCGCTTTTCTGGGACCCAAAGATGCTTTACATCTGGTACAAAACAAACGACATCCAAGGAGAGCAATTGGACAATACACAGACAAATGTAAAAGAATGGACTCAGACATGACACTGGATGAAGGGAAAGGGTAGGGGCTAGGGGTAGGCTTGTTTGATCAGATGAGGCTTGAGGTGATGGATGAAGATGGTAACAGATTCAGAGTCACGGATTGATTGTGGAAGAGAGTTCCAAAGCCTTGGAGCAGCCCTAGAGCAGCCCTAGAGAAATCCCTGTCTCCAAAGCTCTGTAGCTTGGACCAGGGGATGATGAGGTGATCAGCTGTAGCAGAGCGGAGTGACGGAGAGGATTGGTAATGGGGAATAAGATCAGAGAGGTAGAGTGGAGCAAGCTGATGGAGGGCTTTGTAGGCGAGCAGAAGAATTTTACAATCAATGCGCTGAGGGACGGGAAGCCAGTGGAATTCCCAGAGGATAGGAGTGATGTGCTGCCAGGACTTGGTGTGGGTGCGGTCTGGCTGCTGAGTTTTGGACCTTATGGGGAGATGAAGAGTTGATGCCAAGTAGAAGACAGTTACAGTAGTCTAGCTGAGAGGAGATGAATGCATGTATTAAGGTTTCAGCCGCGGTACGGGAGAGCAAGGTATTTAGGTTGACAATATTGTAGAGGTGACAAAATGAGGATTTGACAGTCTACCTCTAATGGAATTGTGGTGGAATTGCAGGCATTTTTCACATGCTGTTGAGGAAGTTGACTACTGTGTTCTTTTAAGTGGTGAATACTAACTTCCTCTTATGACACATTTTCACATAGTCTCCCATAAACAATATTGCATAAAGTAATGCTTGAGTTTGCAACAAGAGAACGTGTGACTTAACTGGAAGTTTGGATGTTTCCCCAAGTAACATGCTGGTTGAATAGAGTAGCAGTTTCTGGAAAAGTTTATGGTTCAGAAGAGTTCTCCACTCTACACTCTCTACTGGATGTACAACGTCAAGACACTCTGCATGTACATGACTGAGTACAATATAGAATCATCATTACATGTTTATCCTCGTCATTCACATTATAATGTTTCTTTTTTTGTCGGGGGTGTCAGTAGTTGGATCACCCTTAGCTTGATCACTCATGAGTAATGTGAAATCTGAGCATTAATAATTACAATATGAACGTACGTTTCATTGGAAGTGAATGTGCCTAGATAATGAGAACAACAGAAACATCTCTGTTTACATTATCTCTCTGTAGGTTGCGCTCTGATTACCACAGGAATGTTTACATTGACCATTTGGCATGGGGGTTACTGTCTTGGAAACCTGGTCTTTGCTAGGTAGACACGCCCTTCAATGTATACAGGTCCGGAAAAAATTAAGAGACCACTGCACCTTTTTCTTTCCTTTCCAAAAAAGTCGAAAAGGAAAGTTTTGAGTGAGGAACCTTCAAAACCTTCCTTTTCGCCTTTTTGGAAAGGAAAGAAAAAGATGCAGTGGTCTCTTAATTTTGTCCGGAGCTGTATATCAGCTTGTAACCAGCATTACAGTGAGAAGAGAAGAGATTGAGTGAGATGAGCTCGAGTTTATAAGATTGAGTATCGAGCCTGTAACATCATGAACAACAGACTATCAAATGCTGCAATAAATAATTGAATTACTCTCTCCCTTGACGACCGGGTACACGATCATTATTTCAACCACTATATGAAACGGCTGATTTCAAACAGTAATCTTAGGGTCACAAGGTGGTAGGAGTTTCTTCCAGGCTTGGCAGGGATGTTTAAAGATGTATTGAATCAGTATGATTTAGTGGACACATGAAGAAATAAGTATTCCAAGTATTTTCATCTGGACCATATAAATATATTCTGGCTTCAGAGCAAAAGGCCGGTGAGGGCTTTAAATTCCCAGTTAGGTTTTCCGACATCACATGACAATTGCCCAGCTCTGTTTTCCCCAGAGTCCTGGTGTTTTGGAAATGTTTTAAAGGGAGGTGAGGAGAAATATGGTGAGGAGAAAACAATTGAGAGACATCCTTCTCATCATGGTTGTATACTTATCACTGTCATCCTTATCACTCATCCTCATTTCGCTCGTCATCAACCTCCTCCTCATCAACCTCCTCCTCATCAACCTCCTCCTCATCAACCTACTCATCAACCTCATCATCAACCTCCTCCTCATCAACCTCCTCCTCATCAACCTCATCATCAACCTCCTCCTCATCAACCTCATCATCAACCTCCTCCTCATCAACCTCCTCATCAACCTCCTCCTCAACAACCTCATCATCAACCTCCTCCTCATCAACCTCATCATCAACCTTCTCCTCATCAACCTCCTCCTCATCAACCTCATCATCCTCCTCCTCATCAACCTCCTCCTCATCAACATCATCATCAACCTCCTCCTTATCAACCTCATCATCAACCTCCTCCTTATCAACCTCATCACCAACCTCCTCCTCATCACCAACCTCCTCCTCATCAACCTCATCACCATCATCACCACCCTCATCAGAACATCACTAACATACAATGCAATGTACTACTGTTTGTGGGTATGTAGCCTAGGGGTTGAACAAGGCATGAAATAACTTTTTTCATGGGTACAGTTTTCAAGCATTTGTGATTGATGGAGACAGTGGGGAAAGATAGAGGGTTTTTTCTTTAAGAGAAATACTTTGAGATACTTTTGAAAAGCACCACAGAAGTTGAATGCAGTATGGACCCAATCAGCGTGGCTTGCTCCAGTGCTTTCTCCTGCAGTCCTTGATGACTATCCAATCCCCATGGATGTTGTTCAGAACCTTTGACAGATTAGTGCAGTATGTTAACATTGTATCATTCACATGTTCTGTTGTGAGGTCTGTGTGAGTAGGGGCACCCAGGCCTGTGTTCATTGGTCTTCCAGTGATGACCTCATGAAGGGAGAGGCCTGTTTTCGCCCTGGGCCTTCCTCTCATGTATGTAAGCACAATGGGAAGTGCTTTAACCCAGTTCAACCCCGCCTCTTTGAGAGTTTCAATTTAATAGTTCCATTTTCTCTCTCCACTGCTCCTCCACTCTGCGGGTGGTAGGCGCAGTGAGTCTTCAGATCAATTCCTAGGTACTCAGACATCTTCTGAATGGCCCTGTTTACAAAATGTGATCCATTGTCACTTGACAGTTTCTTAGGAATTCCCCATCTGGGTATGATTTCAGTCAATAATGCCTTAGCAACTGCTGTTGCATCAGCCTCCCCAGCCGGGAAAGCCTCAACCCATTTAGAAAACATATCAACAAACACAACACAATATTTCTTTCCCTCACAGGGGTTCAACTCAATAAAATCCATCATCACATGGTCAAAGGGGCCATCAGGGGGAGAATGGCTGGACTGGGAGACTGCTTGTCCCCGCCCTACATTAAACCTCAAACACACTAGGCACTTTGAACAAAAATGTTGAGCAAAATATGTAAAGCCCTGTGTATACCAGTACTTATTTACCATATTTACCATCCCCCCTTTTGAAGCGTGATCTTTTCCATGTGAGAGCACCGCATAGAAATTAAACAGACATTTTGGCAAACAAGGGTTACCATTTGGGCCTATCCAAACCGTATTTACATAGGATGCCCCTGCTTTTTTCCAGGCGGTTCTCTCTTTAGGTGAAGCCTGAGATTGCGCTTCAACAAGGCCAGAGAGGGAGACTGTAGGGGTCAGATGGATCATCTGCAGGGCAAAATGAGGGGGGGCCTGAGCAGCGGCTTTGGCAGCTGCATCTGCTCTGCGGTTGCCAAGGGAAACAACATCTCTGCCTGTAGTATGGGCCTCACATTTACATATGGCCACTTCCTTAAGTAACAAGACAGCTTCTAACGGGTTACGAATAAGTTGGCCATGTTGAATCTGCGTACCAGAAGAAGTAATGAACCCCTGCTTTTTCCACAGTGTACCAAAGTCATGTATACCAAAAACACCAAAAGCATATCTACTGTCTGTGTAAATAGTAACACTTTGACTCTCAGCAAGGATGCAAGCTCGAGTGAGAGCAAACAGCTCCACAGCCTGAGCGGAGAGACGGGGTGGCAGTCCGTGTCCCTCAACCACATCATGATCAGTGACAATGGCATAACCTACATTATTGACAGCGGAAGTAGGAGATTTACTAGCAGACCCATCAACATAAAAAACAATGTCACTATTGGGTAAAGGTTCATCAGACAAGTCATCACAAGGGGTACACTGTTGGTTAATAGCAGAGAGGCAGTCGAGTGGCTCGCCATCTATCTCCGTGGGGAGGAAAGTGGCTGGATTCAAAACAGGACTCCTTACAACAGTGACATGGGGTAACGACAGTAAAATGTTATAATGCAGAAACCTAGCACCTGACAAATGACTAGTTGTGTTCTAACAAAATGGAGGCAACAGAGTGAGGAACTCGTAGCTCAAGTGGCTGATAACACACCAGAGGCTGTGTTCACAAAACAGCATCTGCTGCCGCTGCCACAGCCTTCAGACAGTAGGGAAGGCCTCAACTTGTCATCATGTTTCTGCATTAATACAGAGGACATATAGCCATCCTTATCACACACTGCTTGAATAAACTTTTTTTTAGGATCAGGGAGCCCTAAAGTAGCCAGGGCCTGTTTCAAAGAAGTAAAGGAAGCATCGCCCTCAGAAGTCCACACTACTCTATCATGTGATGCAAGATTCTGGCCGCAGGCCATGTCCTGCAAGGGCTGTACCAAACGAGCATATTCAGGAACCCAGTGTCTACAGAAACCTGTCATGTCCAGAAAGGACAGAAGTTGAGTTTTAGTGAGAGGTTTTGGGATGCCAATAATGGCTTCTATTCTGTCTGCACTGAGACTTACCCTCTGGTGTTAGTTTATGGCCCAGAAAAATAACTTCCTTCTGGACAAACCGTAACTTATTCAAACTGGCCTTATGACCTTGCGAGGCCAAGTACTGTCTTTTTCACATGTATCTTTATCAGGGGAAAAGACAAGAAGATCATCAACGTACTGGATAAGGGTGCTGCCATGTTTGAATTGGAACCCTTCCAAGTTATCTTTTAGTGCCGATGCAAACACGGCAAGACATTCACAATAACCTTGAGGCAATCTTGTCCATGTAAATACTTGGCCTGAAAATTCAAATGCAAACAAATATTGTGAATCCTTGTGCACAGGAATACTAAAAAATGCATTAGCTAGGTCGACCACAGAAAAATACTGACTATTTCCTGGGACTTGGGTCATGATTGTATATGGATCAGGTACAATCGGTGCGCGCGCATATACTGGTTCGTTAACTTTTTAAGATCTTGTACAAATTGTCAAACCACAGGTTGTCCAACAACTTTGGCTTTCTTTACTGGGAAAATAGGAGTGCGACAGGGGTTGTTTGGACATGGGACAATTATGGCTTTCTCTAACAATGCTTTAAACAGGGGAGCTATCCCTTCAATAGCCTCTGCTTTCAGTGGGTATTGAGCCTGGCATGGTCTATGGGGTCCTCTATGTGTAACTACAAGAGGCTGTGCATTGTTTATTAGTCCAACATCATATTTATGCTGTGACCACAGGGAGAGTGGAACTTCTGCTAACCTAGGATCTGTAGCAGCCACCTGGACAGCACAGACCTGACGGACCCAGTCGTCGTGGAGAGTGGAACTTCTGCTAACCTAGGATCTATAGCAGCCACCTGGACTGTACAGACCTGACGGACCCAGTCATCATGGAGTGTAGGACTTTCTCTAACCTAGGATCTGTAGCAGCCACCTGGACTGTACAGACCTGACAGACCCAGTCATCATGCGGCGTAAGATGTACTTCTCGTTTACCCAAAACTGTGCACCCAAAGCTTTCTCTATAGGCTTGGGCTGCTATGGAAAATTCCACTCCTACCCTGTGACAAGGGACCCAGTCCACTGCTTCATTCCACCTCCTCACCCAAGGACCCAAACTTTCCCACGTACTAAACACAGGTTTAGCGAGGGAGACATGGGGGTCCTACCCCTCCACTTCAAAAAAGCGAGACACCTCTCTCACATTTCACACAGACCATGCACAAAAACCTTCCGAACACCAGTATACATATTCACCCGTCAAAAAAATCACTTTTACCATCTTCAAACCACTCTTTCCCAAAACCAACATCCTGACTTTCTGAAACCTTCGCCGAGCAATGCAAGTCGCCCATATCCATAAACTGGGCTGAAACCGTTTCTACTCTATTCATCACCTTATTTACCAACTCATGTGAAACAGCCTAGGCCCTGTTCTTTCTAAATCCCATGAATAACAATAATCAACAAGCTGCACGCTATGTTGAACTGCTTGTAAGACAGTACGTTTAATTTGCATGCTTTTGTCTGAACATTCTAACGTGATCCCTGTGTCATCAAATCCCTGGCTAATAAATTAACTGGACAACAATTGGAAAACAAAAATGAATGTTTTGGGTAACGCTGACCCTCATCGTCTACAACCGACTGAGGGGTAGTAAATCGACTCAGTGGTCTGTCCTCCACTAGCCCCTACCGTAATTATAGTTCTACCACTCAATTTCGGAAGCGGGTCCCATTCCTGGGCTCTAAGGACAGAATATCCCGCTCCAGAATCAACCAAAAATTCAATCTGTTTAGCACTATTTGTAAGAAACATTGTGGGTTTAATTTGGTACTCTACATGTTCTCTAAATGCTTGTACATTAAGTGTCTGCATTACATCAATATATGCAGGGTTATGTAATGGATTGATCTCACCGGTAGATGTGTCCTGTCCTGTCCCCTCTGACCGTCAAAACTCCTCCTCTTGGTGGTTCTCGTTTCTACATGTTCCTCTTGGATTATTCACCGTAAATCCATCGGAATTAAAATTGTCTCTGTTCCTTAGGCCATCTTCTCTTGTGTCCTTCTTCGGACAGTCACAAACTCAATGTTCAAGCGAACCACAACGATGGCAAACATTATCTTAGTTGTAGCGGTTAGCATAACCTCGTCCTCTACTCCAAGTCTGTGTTCGTCCTCTAGCTCTACCACGTCCATGCCCTCTTTGGTCATAGCCGCTGTAGAAACCTAGTTGGGCCATCTGTAGTTTCATTCCATGTTTCCCTTTATCGTCTTTTTTCTTATCTTCTTGGCCCTCGTAGACTTTTTCAGTGTGCTTGATATACGGCCATACAATCCATACAGCCCTCGTCCAAGGCCACTCAGTGCTGCTTCACATGTTTCTGTAAATCTGGGAGCAGATCTACAACCAGTCTCATCTTACACTGTTGTTCCCAGGTAGAATCATTAGCCCCATCTGGTTTGCGGCCCATCCCGCTGTGAATCTCAAATTCTTTCTCAAGTCTATTGCAATAGGCCGTGACTCTTTCTCCTTGTTTCTGTTTGCAATCAGAAATGTTCTTCCAGTTCATCCGTCTTGGGAAAAAGACACCTATCCATCCACACAGCGCCATGATTGTTAACCTGTATTGAGAATTAGCGTCCCAATTATAGGGGGCATTCTGCACGGGCCAGTCTCCTTTCACCCTTCCCCATCTCAACTGTAGTGCCTTCATCATTACAATTTCCACTTCGACTATATTTGGTTTATATTGTTCAAGCATCTGGAGAAATACATAATTGAATTCCTCTCCCCCTTCTTTTTCCGGGTTGAGTAATGAGACAGCCAAGTCTTTCAGGTCAGCAGGCAACCATGGGCGATAGACGAAAATAATTGAGGGCGCGTAGTCATCACCTCCTGTGACCGGATTTGCAACTTCTACCATCAGGAACTGACCTTCAGGCTGCCCAAACAATGTGACGCTCCTGGTCCTCCCAGCAATTGGGGACGTCACACCAAGTTCGGCCGCGAGCAAAGGTTAAATCTTCCGGGCTGGAGGGGGACTATCTTGAGACAGCTTTGGCGGTATTCCTGCCCGTGGTTCAGGAACTGCTGCGGACCTTCGTAGTGGGGCAGCAGTGTAGGATGGAGGCTGGCGAGAAGAAGGGCAGTCCAGGTCCACATCCACTTTAGTAGGAGAAGCCAGAACACAATGATCAGTAGTCCCAACACTACACTGCCTAAATCTTTTATCAGTCTCTTCTTTCCACATACCATAAGCTTTCCAATCAACTTTCTGTCTCCCTTTCTGTATTTTCTTAATTTTCCCCAGCTCATATTCCTCCAACTTCTCTTTCAACCCATGCAACTGTCTTTGGCTAAAGCTGCCATTGGTCGGAAAGCCCAAAAACTCCCAAAGATATAATTGTTCGCATGTCCAAACACCATATTTATCTTTCATTATCTCAGCCAGTCCAACATAACTACAAGGACAATCAATGGTTTACTGCCGCACTTACCCATGTTCAGAAAACCTAGTCAAAAAATTTTTACATGGCGAAACGCAAGATCTATTTTAGTCTAACACATATATACCTGTGCCCTAACGCAAAAAGGTGCCCTAACACACATATACCTGCATCCTAACGCAAACGAAGGTGCCCTAACACTCTCATCTCAATTAACGTGCCCTAACACCGTTAGTAGACCCGTCAGCCCGTAAGTGAGATAATATAACTGCAGATTTAAAATGTGCCCTAACACATATCCAAATGGCCTATTCCCGACTGTATTGTGCTCTTACATCCAAAATTCAATTTCCTCAAGAAACCTGTACTGATCAGGTACGAGTCACAGCACCAGTCAGGCACTCATACTCAACCCCTCAAAGGATAGCCCTCTTTCAGGAGAGGTTTGAGCTCCAGAGATCTCTCTCTGGCCGTGCACAGTTAACCTGTTTGGAAAAAGACTCGAACCGAGCAGGATTAGGATCCCGAACGAGCACCCCAAAGTGTGATGGCAGTTTCTAAAGTCCAAACAGTTTACGAAATTGGTAGGTAAGACAGAGGAAAACTCAATAGCACAATGAACAGTTTATTCTTGCAAGGAGAGAGTACACAGGTTACAGAGTAACGGTGAATAATCTCTAAATTAATACAGGACAATCATCAGTACTTAAAGGGGAAAAAGGAGTGTCGTAAGATGCTGCACAGCTGTCCTATGTCAATAAAACCCAGTCCCTTTGTTCTATCTCTACCTAGGTTTTAACCAAGGGGCAGGCTGTCCTCCCCCACATCAAACCAAGGCCCTTGTGGATAACCTTTTCAACTCTGAAGGGACACAGCATCTGGACAAAGAACAGATACAGTGGATATAAACAGTCTACACACCCCTGTTAAAATGCCAGCTTCTTGTGATGTAAAAGCATGAGACAAAGATAAATCATGTCAGAACTTTTTCCACCTTAAATGTGACCTATAACATGAACAATTCAATTGAAAAACAAACTGAAATGTTTCAGGGGGGAAAATAAAAAACTCACAATAACCTGGTTGCATAAGTGTGCACACCCTTAAACTAATACTTTGTTGAAGCACCTTTTGATTTTATTACAGCACTCAGTCTTTTTGGGTAGGAGTCTATGAGCATGGCACATCTTGATGTGGCAATATTTGCCCACTCATCTTTGCAAAAGCGCTCCAAATCTGTCAGATTGCGAGGACATCTCCTGTGCACAGCCCTTTTCAGATCACCCCACAGATGTTCAGTTGGATTCAGGTCTGGGCTCTGGCTGGGCCATTCCAAAACGTTAATCTTCTTCTGGTGAAGCCATGCTTTTGTGGATTTGGATGTGTGCTTTGGGTCATTGTCGTGCTGAAAGGTGAACTTCCTCTTCGTCTTCAGCTTTCTTGGAACTGTTCATAATTCCCTCCACCCTGACTAAGGCCCTGGTTCCAGCTGAAGAAAAACAGCCCCAAAGCATGATGCTGCCACCACCATGCTTCACTGTGGGTATGGTGTTCTTTGGGTGATGTGCAGTGTTGTTTTTGCGCCAAACATACCTTTTGGAATTATGGCCAAAATGTTCAACCTTGGTTCATCAGACCATAATACATTTTCCCACGTGCTTTTGGGAGACTTGATGTTTGTTTTTGCAAACTTCAGCTGGGCTTGGATGTTTTTCTTTGTAAGAAAAGGCTTCCGTCTTGCCACCCTACCCCATAGCCCATTCATATGAAGATTACGGGAGGTTGTTGTCACATGTAGCACATATCCAGTACTTGCCAGAAATTCCTGCAGTTCCTTTAATGTTGCTGTAGGCCTCTTGGAAGCCTCCGTGAACAGTTTTCTTCTCATCTTTTCATCAATTTTGGAGGGACGTCCAGTTCTTGGTAATGTCTCTGTTTTGCCATATTTTCTCCACTTGATGATGACTGTCCTCACTGTGTTCCATGGTATATCTAATGCTTTGGAAATTATTTTGTACCCTTCTCCTGACTGATATCTTTCAACAATGAGATCCCTCTGATGCTTTGGAATTTCGTATTTCCTACTGACCCCAAAGATGTCTTACGGTTTACTCTTAATAAATAAACACTGCATATTCTGCTAAGGGAATTTTGTCTCTGTACCTACTTCCAAAAGGGTTCTAATCAATAGAATTTCCTTCTCATTGTTCTGGAACTGAGGGCGTATTAGTCAATTTTGTTTTCTATTTTAGTTAGATAGCTTTTAATTGCATATACATACAATCCCAGGCATTGATTTCTACATAGAGATTGTGGTACATGAATGTGCTGTCATTGAGTTTTGTGTATTAATAGACATAACTGTTATTTTACAACCTTTGGTAATCTGGTCTGGGACGTATTTGTCTCCTGAATAAAAACCTGTTTTACTTTAACTCCTGTAAGTAGTTCAAATTAAATCATATCATTATCATTATACCAAGACATCACAAGATTTCAGGAATTAATTGCCAGGTATTTTATTCCAGTCTTTTGCTTGAATAAAACAAAAAAAAAGCTTTTTTCATGTGTAAGAATTCAAGTGTTGTAGAAAAGCAATCACACAAACCCACAAAGTCAATAAAACATTCTGCAATGATAAAAAACAGACATTTAAAAACAATATGGTCAAACAGTTTTTTAATAATAATGAATACAAATAAATAAATGAAACATTCAGGTTGTTTGACCATATTGCTTGCTTAGTTGAATTTGATCATTTACGTTTTGGTCTACCAATCTTAATATCTTGATTAGACAGAAAGTTTACAATTAAACTTTACAAATATTACAATAGTGAAACATGGGAAGCCGACAGAATGAAGGAATCTCTTCTATTTTTGTTCTATTTATATTTAAAACAAACCTGAAAAACAACCATGGACTGGAAATCCAAAACTGAATTCTTATAATACTCTCAATATTTTTGGTGAAAATAAATAAATATTAAAACAGTAATTTTCAGTGTGTATTTTAGGCTAAAAGACCACTATGCGTCTATCTCAGGCCAGTTTGACCAGCCTCTCACTGGCCTCCCACAGTTTTTTAGCCACACCAGCGTCTCTGGCGAAGGGTCTCTGCGTGGCGGGCCGACAGTCGATGAAGTATCCCCCGCTGTGCTTGGCGGCCTCGTCCGACACGGCGCAGTAGACCACGGTCTGAGCGCCCATCTCACACGGCATGAAGAACATGAACATGATGACCTGCATCAGCATCCGGAACAGGATGGAGTAGTGGTACGTCCAACTGCTCTGGACATAACCTGGAGGGAGGAGAACAAATGGAGACCGGAAGGAGGAATGGTGGAACACAGGAGAACAAGGAGATTAATAATACATGTTTATTCTTATTAATGTTTTTATTTCAATCAAACAAGAGAGGTGGTGGACCATTTTCTTCCACTTATCCCTAGTGTCTCACCGGGATGTACAGCGTAGGTGGTCACTCCTTTCCCCTCCGTAATCCTCCCCAGCTCCTGGCTGAAGTAGATGTTGGCCAGCTTGCTGCGGCAGTAGGTGAAGAAAGGCAGAAGGTTGTAGTTGAGGTCTTGGAAGTCTAACTTCTGGTACTTGTAGCTGGAGCAGGTGAGGGTCACCACGCGGCTGGGGGCCGGCTCCTTCAGATGGCCCAGCAGGATGTTGGTCAGCAGGAAGTGACCCAGGTGGTTCACCCCGAAACACATGCTGAAGTTGTCGTCGGTCCAGTCCAGCACGCTGGGCATGCCTGGGTGATGAAAACGAGAGTATATGCATTACATTTTCTAATAATGCCTGCTCATTGGGGTTCCATTTTTCTGTAAAGGGGGGCATTATTGATAACACTGATAGCTGAGCACGTGTTATCAATAATAGCTGAGAAGGTGTTGGAAACTCAGATGGTGGAGGTCCCTATACCAGCCCAATACCAAACGCAGCATTACAGGTGACTACACATTACTGTTTATATCACACCTATTTTGATTAAAATAGCATTTCCGTCACTTCACCAATGATCCGGATATTCACCATTAGCTCACTTAAGCAGTGGAGGGATTCACTTGACTTTGGATTGTTATTGTGAAAACTGATAGAATCAAGCTCTATAATCAAATGGCCTAGGTGACCCTCCTACCATCGTTTTGAGGTTCATCTTGTGACACTCAGATTACTCATGAATGATCAAGCTAAGGGTGATCCAACTTCTGACACCCCCTACAAAAAAAGAAACAACATTATGTGAATGACAAGGATAGACATGTAATGATGATTCTATATTGTACTCAGTGGTGTCAGTTTAGAGTGTCTTGACGTTGTACATCCAGTAGAGAGTGTAGAGTGGAGAACTCTTCTTAACGATAAACGTCTCCAGGAAATCCTGATCTATTCAAACTGCATGTTACTTCACATGTCAAGTCAGACGTTCTCTGACTTATCAGCGAATGTCCAAACTTCCACTTAAGTCAGACATTCTCTTACTCAAGCATGACATTATCCATTATTGTAAATGGCAGAGTAAGTGAAAATGTGTAATAAGTGACAGTTAGTGTTCACCACCTAAAGGGAAACAGTGGTCAACTTCCTCAACAGAATGTTAAGAAGGCCTGCAGTTCCATCATAATTCCACTAGAATCATATTGAGATTGTAAAGCAGTTTGGCTGCTGGAGTAACTCCCCAAGAAGCCATATGTTAGTCATCAATTCAAATTGACTATCTCAGACTATTCGTTTTGTGGGAAATATTTTAAATACCATGAATATGAACTGTGCCATGTGCCTGTGCCATGCCGGCTGTTGCATTTCTATGTTCATTGTGTTTTAGTTCTAGTCAGTCTGTTTCTATGTTCTGTTTCTGTGTTGTGTTTATTGATTTCACCTGTGTCTAGTTTAGTCCTGTTCGCGTGTCTCATTTGCCCCGATCACGTGCCTATTTGTTTCCCCAGAACCCTGTGTGTTTGTTGATCATTGGTTTATTCGATGTTCCTGTTTCAGTCTTTTTTCATTCAGTCTGTTGTTATTAAATCTGTTTATTAAACCACTGCACCAGTGGTGTCACCTGCTGGTCAGGAAAAAATATCACATTTAATGTCATATAGATGTCTTTTCCACTGTATCCAACATGACGTTTTTTGTGCAGTGGTTAAGCATGCGCTTTGTTATGAAAATTACTTGAACTAATGTACATTTTAGAAATGTCTGCTTTTCTATTCCCTCATATATAACTCTGGTCTTTGTTTGTAACACACGTCTGAATGATATCAGTAGATCATTGGGTTCTTTGTTAATCTGTCTAAACCAATAAAGGTATCTGTCCTTTGTTCTTCAGGAATGTGGCCAGCTGTCTTGAAAATGTCCTTTACAATGTTCCTATAGCCCCTTGGGGGACATGGGGGCAATTTGCCCATTTGGATAAACACTTAGGACAGGATAGAGGAAGTAACACAACTGGGGGCAGGAAGGGATAAAGGAACAGATGTTGTCTTTAAAGGAGGAGTATGCAGATTCTTACCCCCACCCATTCTGGTTTAAGTATTCAATGTATTTCCAACTGATGCCAGAGATATTTCACGGTTTGCTCTGTAAGCTTTGATACCTCTCTCTACTGACAAAAAAACTACTAATTGTGCCAAGAGAAATTTGTTTCTATGCCTACTTCCTAAACAGTTCTAATCGATGGAATTGCCATCATAGCTTTCCGAAGGGAAACTAAAATGTTCAGTTCGTATCACAAGTTATTCTTATCTTTCCAGCTAGCATTTTTCAACTATGCATTTGTTCTGATGTTTTATATTATTAAGGCAAGAGTGTCATAAGATGCACAAAATAAAACAAATTATTTAAACAACAATAAAGAGTATTGTTTGCACTAAAAAGGTTAAACATGATCTGGATTCAATCTTTTTTTTTTTTTTTTACATGTAACTGACTGTCATAAAACAGTAATGTAGATTCACACAAATATTTTACAGTAGTTTCTGTTTTTTTTTTTCTGAAAATGATGCAAATCAGGAAAGGTCAAATTTGATACACTGTGATTAGCAATGCATATACAGATAATATACAGTAAATATTTAAACATCTGTGTTTCTTATAAATCATAAATGTTGCTGGTAATGTATAATCATGATAAAATCATATAAAAAGAATAGACCTATGGAGAGTTTTTATCAACACAGATCAGATATTACATCCTCCCACTAAAAACAGATTTACTACTCTGTTATAATATTATCTTGCACTTCAGCCCACCTGACTGCCTCCAATAAAAATTGTGTTCTTAGTCTCCACTCTCAAAACACTGCAGACTATCCGTGCTAGTGAACAGAGAGAGAGAGAGAGAGAGAAAGAGAGAGAGAGAGAGAGAGAGAGAGAGAGAGAGAGAGATTAGGAGAACAAGGTGTCTGTCTCCTACATTTACACATAATATTCAGTATATATTTAAAAATGTTTCTATTAAATCTTAAGTGCTTTGAGCTAATGAAGTAACTCACGTTTGGAACAGGCATCGAGAGAGAGAGTCAGATTTGACATCAGCTCACTTTGAACACACATATTCTGCTAAAACGGTCTCTAATAGTTAAGATGTACAGTAACCTACTCTGTTATAATATTTTCATACCTCAGCCACACCTAAACTCTGTCAGGATAGTGTCCCCCTCACAGCTGTATGGTATTCTACCAAAGTCACACACCACAAAACTGTTAATTCTATCTGGTGACTTGAGACTGTAGTTTAAAGACAGAAGTCTATGAACAGGCTGATCCATTTTCATCATGACTCCCCACAGCAAACATTTCAATGTAGATGTCAGAAACCCAGCAGTAAAACAAACCCAGTCTGAGAGTTACATCTGCAAACCTAAAAGCACTAAATAAAATAAACATAAAATAAATAATCAGTTTAACCAACAAAGAAAAAATCTACAACAAATTCAAAATGATTCAGGTTGAAAAAAGCCCTAATCTCTCATCACACACACAGACACACACTTAAATAAAATGACTTCATTGCAAGAAACACCTCTGAATGGCAGATCTTTATCAGATTGATTGGCATCACCAGAAACACATCAGTAAATAGGTTAGATGTCTGGTTGTAGAGAGAGACTAGAAGAAAGGTGCAGAAGGGATCTGAGAGGCTAAGCTTTTGTTTTGGTTTAATTGTTACTCATTGGTGTGGTGTTTTCTGTTTCACATTTTAGTTTAGTGGAGGTCCTGGGCCATATCATTGCAGAAAGGACCAAAAGCTTGTACTCCTCTTTCTTGTCACCCGAGAGCTGACCAGGCCAACTGACCGATACACGATGTATGAGACTAGTTTCTCTGTAAATGAGAAACATTTCTTCAGGGTCGTAGAAGGACACCTCCTCTCTGTCATAGTCCAGCTGAACTCTGATCCTCTGGGGTCTCTTCTTCAGAGTGACAGTCTGACACAATCCATTGGTAAACTTACCACTCCTATGCACTATAGCCCAGAATCCAGTTCAGAATAATGTATAGCCATTTGCTGATTGTCTTGTTCCTGTGCGATGAGTCCATTGAAATAATCAACAGCTTTTGGTGTTTGAGCGTTTTCTTCAGAGTTTATTTTTGTTGTTGCTTTTCCTTAAAAGAGGATTTTTTCACATTTGTTAAAAACATGTGCTACTGTTCTCAGCTTAGATTCTTCCAATATCGCTCTCATATAAGGAAGTACTACAAACTAAAATGAAAGGAAGGATGGAAGAAAATTGGGAAACCTACAAAAAATATTTTAACCATTTCTAAAACAAATCACTCTGTCCCTCATGCACCACAAAAACACAAAGCATTCCCTAGAGAAAAAGAAAAAGTTAAAATCATCTCAGATTTTTTGACCAGTCTCCTTGACTAATAAAAATGCATCTGTCCCTCGTCTATCACCCCCAGTCTCTCACTACACACAACCAGCCTGTCTCAAATACATTCACACAGGCCGAGCACAGCCGTCACATATCCACTGGGATTGACTGATTTTGATCATCCTCATCTGGGCATGGTGGCCACACAAGTCTTTTTAGTATAAGTGAAACCACACACATTTCGGTCAAGTATATTAACTACCTTGGAATGCCTAACAGTAAGAAATAGATAAGCGAGAAATATCAATCTGTCCCTTATCTCTTAACGATCATCCCAGTCTTTTATCACACACACACACCTCAATAAAATGATGACACTGACAGAGACACCTCTGAATGGTAGATGTATATATCATGGTGGATGGCATCACCAGCTACTCCAATACTAAAGTATGGCAACAGTTTCTCAGTAAATGAATCTGTATGAGTGTAGATGTGTGTTATGTCTTCAGGGTCGTAGAAGGACACCTCCCCTCTGTCATAGTTCAGATGAACTCTGATCCTCTGGGGTCTCTTCTTCAGAGTGACAGCGTGGTAAACTCACCACTCTTATGGACTATAGCCCAGAATCTATACTGTGGGGATGCAGATATTTCCCCTTCCTGTTGACTGACTCTTTAGCCACACCTATATTTCAGCCAGGATGGTCCCCCACCTCCACCTCCCAGCTGTGCTTTCCTGAACTGAACCCCTCAGAACCCAGAACAGTTGCATAATGTGTGTTCCTCTCTGGGTTGTCAGGGAGTTGCTGCCCTTGGTCTAAATATTTCACACTGGTCAGATCATCAGATAGAGAGAGCCAGGGGTTAGCAGTGTTGGGGTCCAGAATGACAGGAGTGTATTTAATGATCCCCTGTATCTTCTCCCAGACTCTGAACTGCAGGTTGCCCAGGTGTTTGGCCACGTCAATCAGTGCTCCTGAGACCATCTGTGGACCTGGTTGTTTGTACTGGCCTTCAAGGCTTGTCTGGGTGTCTTTGTAACTCGGGAGAAATGGCACCTTTTATCATATTTCCCTTCTCCTCATCTTCCTCCCTTGCTGCAGCCAGTCTGGCCTCTTCTTCCTCTTTCAGGAACTGGTGAAGCTTATCAAACTCTCCTCTGATCTGTCTCTCTGTAGCTACCAGCTGTTTCCTGGAGAATTGTACTATTTCATTGTACTTCTTTTGTATGTCTTTACATTTTTCTTGTTTGTTGTTTAGTGACTCTAAATCTGATGCTAGCTTTTCCTTCAGATCTTTCACTGCCTGTTGAATGGAAATCACTTTGTGTCCGTGATGTGCAGGAAACTCACAAACATGACATACAGCTCTCTGCTCCACCTCACAGAACCATTTAGGTTCCTCTTCATGTTTTGTACATACCACCTCTTTGTTGTCGCTTGGAAATACAGTCCTTTGACATTCTTCAGTCTTTTTCTTGGATGCCTCTTCTTTTTCTCTGCCTGCATATGAGTCAGCTAGATTCTTCAATGAAATGTTAATATCTGGATCATTCTTAGAAGATCTCCTCTTACAAACCAGACAGTTCTTGTTTTTGGCTTGACTCCAGAAATTGTCCAGACAGCTGGAACATAAGTTGTGGTGACTGTGGAATTATTTTGTGCGAATAATTCTCAAAGTCATCCACTGTATTTGGCTTTATTGCAGAACTGTCCACTTATACATCAGGAACACATGAGCTTCACCCATGAACCTGTCGGGCCACGCGTATTGATACTCCCTGCCCTAGAACTCCTCCCCAGATTCTAACACACCCATGATGTAACAATCCGCTAAACAAACTAGTACCATTACAATACAGTGACAGCCTGGAGAAACAGGCTCTCTGAAAATTTGTGAACAAATATGACAGGTGAGGTAATTATCAAGGACAGCCTTCTCTGCCATTTCCTATTACAGTGCAGCTGGTATCCTTTTGTCCTTCGAAAACAATAAAAACGTGTCATGCAAGTCTCAATACAAATGTCACTGTAAATGACATTTAAAAAAAAGTGAAACAGTAAGATAATGAATAAAAAGTATTCCAGTTGATCCTAAAATGTCTCTTTAATGTACACACCCTGAAATGGTGAATGCGCTCTGTTCAGCAATTTAAAGATTTTACTTTTACTTCAACGTCTTTCATACGTCAACAGCACCTGATTTTTAACTGTAGGTGGTTCTGTTCGAACTGGTTTAAGGTTGTAATTCATGTGTTTATGATTAAATCCAATCGGTCCTAATGATTTTGGAGTCTGTTACCAACTGAATATATGTTCAGTTGAGAAGGTCAATCACATTTGTTCAAACTGGTTTAAGGTTGTAATTCATGTGTTTATGATTAAATCCAATCGGTCCTAATGATTTTGGAGTCTGTTACCAACTGAATATATGTTCAGTTGAGAAGGTCAATCACATTTGTAACATTTCACATTTCATATCTGGTCCCTCGGTTTCAGAGCCATGAGGTGTGACTGAGGTCAGACCGGGTATCTAGAAAATAGTTTTTTGGAGAGGAGAACCCCTGTATTTCACATCTTACTCCAGGTGTGTTTTCCTGAAATGAACCCCTCAGAACCCAGCACTATATCATCTTTTGTGTTCCTCTCTGGGATGTCAGGGAGCTGCTGCCTTTATTCCAAATATTTCATATTGGTCAGATCATTACACTGAGAATGATTAGGGACAACTCAACTATTGTTTTATCATAAGAAATCTAGGACATGCAAGTGCTATCTAACACAGCAAGATCAATTCACACAAATGTTTTTTCTATCCTTAAAACTAACCCTAACCCAGAAATTCATGTTCCCTACTCCCTAGCCCAATACCTTATCCTAACCTCAATAACCTAAACTAGGCCGTAACATCTAACCCTAACAGGTAATGCCTAAACCTAAAAGTAGCCCAAATTCTAACACACTGCCCATTCACGTGTTTTTACCTGAATCTAACCCCTGAACCAGAAATCACATTTTCCCTAGTGGGGACCAAACATAAAACCTTATGGGGATTTTTTTTCAGGTTTATTCTTGTGGAGTTTTCAGATACCTACAAAACATCCACAACATTGAATGATCATAATGGGTAAGCCGAGGCCTTACCACTGCCTATCATATTGAAGCCCTATATACCAATGCGCAATTTGGACACCTGCTGCAAACTGCCCAGAATTAAAATTGACTACCAATATTTCTAATTGCAATGAACTGCATTAAACTTTTAAACTAAAATCTAAAGTGAGATCTAAACGACAGATTAAAAAATTAAAGAAAAAACAGACATATGTGTCTCAGTCAGGTGTTGGGCCACGAGCTGCCAGAACAGCTTCAAATTGGCATAGATTCTACTGTCTCTGGAACTCTACTGGAGGGATGGAACAATATTCTTCCAAAATATAATTGGCATTTTGACGATGGTGCTGCAGAACGCTGTCTAATACATCTGTCCAAAATCTCCCAAGTGTTCAATTGGGTTGACATGTGGTGACTGTGAAGGCCATAGGATATGATTTATATCATTTTCATCATCATCAAATCATTCATTAACCACTTTGTGCCCTGTTAATGGGGGCATTGTCATCATGGAAGACACCCAATATTGAACCTTTTTAAAAGCAATTGGATCCTTCCCTCCAACCATCTTGATCCAAAATTCAGGTTTCTTCTTTTAATTTGTCATCTGTCTGGACATAGGAGTGGTCCATTCATTACCACAGAGGGAGATTCACAGCTACATTTCTTGGAGTTTTTTGCTGTCATGAGGAAATGGCAAAAAGAGAACTCCTGGAAAAAGAGAACCTATGCTGTTATTTTGTTGTATGTCTATGCATATAACCATCATTTCATGATAGGAACCTGAATGAACCTGCAGTGGAAAAACGGCATTAGACAAATCTACCCTTTATCAGCTGGTAGTACTGTTATTACACGAGAGAGTGACCTCTAGTGGAATTATGTTGGAACTGCAGATATTCTTCTCATGCTGTTGAGGAAGTTGACTGTTTTCCTTTAAGTGGTGAAAACTAACATCCTTTTATGACACATTTTCACTTAGTCCCCCATTTACAATAATGCACAAAATAAAGAGAATGTCTGAGTTGAGAGGAAGTTTGGATGTTTCCCCCAAGTAACATGCCGGTTCAATAGAGTAGTTTATGGTAGGAGGGTCATCCAGGGTTGGCAAGGATGTTTAAAGATGTATTGGATCACTATGATTTAGTGGACACATGAGTAAAATTATTTCACCACTGAGCAGTGATTTTAATCTGGACTGTATTGAAATTCGATACCTCATTATTATTAGTAGTAGTAGAATTTGACATCATTATTACATCCCCTAGAATGTTGGCACATCGATTGATTTGCAATTCCAGAACTGCAATGAGTTCTATGACATGACCGATTCCAATGGCAACCATGCTGTAAACATTCTAATGTACCACCAGCCATCCACCGTTCCATTTCATTCTGGACTGCTAACAAGACTCTGAGAACAGCTTTGAATTGTTCAGACTACTATTTAACATATTATCCTTCTATATTACTTAATATATTTATACTCCATATTATTTTTTTTCATTTGTTGCTTTTAATACTTTACAGATGATTCTTTTGAAGGTCTTTTGTATGTATACAGTCAGGATAGATGTCAATAAAACATACTCGAATGATAAAATACAGAAATCATCATTTAAAATAAGGCTGATAAAAAACAGTGTTTTAAATAATAATAAATAAATAAAAATAATTTCAGGTTTTTGAACACATTGCTTTCTCAGTTTCATTTGATCATTAAGGTTTTTGCCTACCAATCTTCTTTATATTTCGATTAGACGGAAACTTTGATCAAACATCACAATAATGAAACACTGCAAGCCAACAGAATGTGGGAATCTCATTTCTATTTTAGTTGTATTTATATGTAAAACAAACCTGAAAAACATCCATGGACTGGAAATCTAAAACTGTAATCCAAACTGAGTATAATACTCTCAGTATTTTTTGTTTAATTAACAATATTAAAAGAGTAATTTTCAGTGTGTATTTTAGGCTAAAAGACCACTATGCGTCTATCTCAGGCCAGTTTGACCAGCCTCTCACTGGCCTCCCACAGTTTTTTAGCCACACCAGCGTCTCTGGCGAAGGGTCTCAGCGTGGCGGGCCGACAGTCGATGAAGTATCCCCCGCTGTGCTTGGCAGCCTCGTCCGACACGGCGCAGTAGACCACGGTCTGAGCGCCCATCTCACACGGCACAAAGAACATGAACATGATGACCTGCATCAGCATCCGGAACAGGATGGAGTAGTGGTACGTCCAACTGCTCTGGACATAACCTGGAGGGAGGAGAACAAATGGAGACCGGAAGGAGGAATGGTGGAACACAGGAGAACAAGGAGATTAATAATACATGTTTATTCTTAATAATGTTTTTATTTCAATCAAACAAGAGAGGTGGTGGACCATTTTCTTCCACTTATCCCCAGTGTCTCACCGGGATGTACAGCGTAGGTGGTCACTCCTTTCCCCTCCGTAATCCTCCCCAGCTCCTGGCTGAAGTAGATGTTGGCCAGCTTGCTGCGGCAGTAGGTGAAGAAAGGCAGAAGGTTGTAGTTGAGGTCTTGGAAGTCTAACTTCTGGTACTTGTAGCTGGAGCAGGTGAGGGTCACCACGCGGCTGGGGGCTGATTCCTTCAGACGGCCCAGCAGGATGTTGGTCAGCAGGAAGTGACCCAGGTGGTTCACCCCGAAACACATGCTGAAGTTGTCGTCGGTCCAGTCCAGCACGCTGGGCATGCCTGGGTGAAGAAAACGAGAGTAAATAATATGCATTACATTTTCTAATGATGCCTTCTCATTGGTGCCTTCCATTTTTCTGTAAAGGGGGTATTATTGGTAACACTGATAGCTGAGCACAGGAATTTTGTACTTTCTTGTGAATGTACAGCCAGAAGGGCAAAGCCTGAAACCCTAGAAACAAGTCCTAATGGTGGTTCAACAATGCATGCTGGGAGAAAAGAACAACCCCAGATATTAACCACTGATCCTAATCAAAGACTCTTTTATCAAGGATGCATCCAACTGCTTTCTTCCTGCAAGCACTGTGAATAGGCCTTTGAGGAATTTAACTTTAGAAAACCACGGGAATTTAGAAAACCACGGGAATGATCACCTGAGATGAGATTAAACTTTATTGCCATTTCTCGGTACAAGACGAGTACTAGGACAAATAAATGGAGTTTAGCATCACCTGCATTGTTAATGAGGATGTCCAGCCTCTTCTCTCTCTCTAAGAAGGTCTTAGTGAAGTCTCGTATGGAGCGCATGTTGGCCAGGTCGAGCTCCATGTGAAGCACGTTGACATTGTGACCCCTAACCTTGATCTCCCTCACCGCCTTCTCAGCTTTGTCCACGTCACGGCATGCTATGATTACACGGGCGCCGCGCATTGCCAACGCAACCGCCGTCTCTTTGCCAATGCCAGCATTGCCACCTTGGATAGAACGTGGGAAGAAAGAATGAGAAAATGGATTAGTATTAATTAATTATTATAAAATGATGACAAAGCTATAGTCCAATGAGGCAAATGTTGACAAAGCTAAAGTCCAATGAGGCAGACTTAGTCAATAATGTCAAATAAGATCCAGCCAATCAAAATACTGTGATAATCTTTGAATTTGCAATAGCATATCAACAAAGGTTACCTAAATAGGGAAGGTGAGTTTCCTAACTGCATTTTTATTTATTTAATATGCCTAATAATATACTGAAATGTTCATAGTGATGTAAAATATACAAATTGGTTAGGAGTTCCAGATATACAATACACGTTTCTAATCCCAGTTCGCTCTGCTGAGATTGATTATGCCAATACTGACTGAAAATGTATAATAGTGATTTATGTGTAACCTGTTGCTTTGACATTAACTGCAATTTTCTGGGGGTTTTAATTTATGTTTTGAATTTTTTTTTCATTCTTTTTATTTCGCATGACCACAGTTCTAAAGGAGATGAGTGGATAACACAAAATAGATGAGTATAATCAATGTATGGACTACATAAAAATTATATCTAAACTGCAATAAGAATATGCACAAAAATCTGTCAGAGTTCGTTTTTATAAATGTAATGATTGTTAATTACAATATCTATATTAAACCCATGCTTGAGCGGACTCCTATCATGCCATTCATTTATTTGCTACTTGCCTTACCAGTGATGAGAACTGTTTTGCCATCCAGTCTTTTTACATCCGTACAATATCTCATTTTTTTACTCCATTTCAAAATCAAATAACAAAGCAATGAAGCAATAATTGTGTACAAAATATACATTTTGTAAGTAAGCTGGTTAACTACGTTTACAAATGATGAATGCCAATGTAATGCCACTGTGAATCTTGTGACTAGACTTGTTAGCTGCCCGCAGCGCAAGCAAGCTTGCGGCTAGCAAACTGTAGTTATAGTATTTACCGACATTATCAGACACGAGGCATCCATGGCGTAACGTTACATATAGAAGAGATTAGTCTCAGTGGCAGTTAATATAAATGTTATCTAAACAAACAGGTCTAGAGAAACTGTTCAAATAAACAATTTCAATACATGCTGGTAGCCAGTTTGGTTAGCCTGCTAGCGCTACAGTTAGTATAAATGCGTATTACGCACGCGTGCAACCCTTCAGATAATTGTCATGTGGTAATGAGTGAACCTTCAAAAATAAAAGCGCTCAGTTCAGTGCATTGCAAAGTGCTAAATTCATTATAGGTAGTGAGCCGAAAACAAAGGCCATTGTCATGGTATTTTGAAGCATTGCAATTATTGGGAAAATAAAAAATATTTTAAAGAAATGTTTTATGCAAAATAACTGAAATATATAACGTAGAAGACAATTTGCATGCTTTGGTTTCTTAAAAAAATGTATTAACATTTTTTTATACATATTGTTTCCCAATAATTGCACTTAGCATTTCATTGAAACACCAGGAAAATTGCCTTTTGTTATAATTTACTATATTTAGAATGAATAGTAGTACACATTGCAATGCATTGATATGAGCGCTTTCATTTTGAAAAACAAATTCCGCGTTCGTGCTGCTAAGATAGTGTCCTGCTGCTAGCAAAACAGAACAGAACAGAACATAACAGACACCGAGCATTTGAATCTATTTGACTATGACTTATATTTACTCAACGTTAAAGTCGTATTCTCTAAAATCGAATAAATTATTGCTAAGGACTGATACACTGTTCTATAAAATCTACGAACGTTTCAGTGTTGTGTGTCAGTGCCATTAAAATTGTCTGCATGCGTTACCCGAAAGATCTTTGCACTACAACCAGAACAGCAACAGAAAAAAAAGAAGAAACTAACTCTCAATGTCAACTATGTGGAGAGACAGTATTTTGCTTTCAGGACTTATACTTCTATACATTTCTGAAATAAATGGTAAGTTATCATAATTATGTATATATATAGTCATTAATAATCCAGCAAAGCAGAGTAAACTGTCTTACTCAAACTCAAAGACAAGTAGAACGAGAGATGTTACAATTTGCCACCTCTTGTCTTGGATTCGATCAGCAACCGCTTGTATTACTGGGCAGGTACCTAACGCCCTTGTATACTCATAAACGTATGCATATGCGTATATTTGTCAGACTTATCTGCATTGTCAATATTGGTGTCAATGTAAAGACGATGGATTAAAGACGCCTAATGTGTCCAACAATAGGCCTAGATTTATTTCCAGGTAAGATATGTAATTGTATAGATACGTGGAATCAGAGTCAGAAGAAAAAAATAGTCTCCCTGGTTTATTAGTGCAGGAATGGACTTCTGTGTCTTTGTGGCACTTAGTCTAAAGCATGTAGCAATTTGGGCCAAATGTTTTAGGACTCAAGATACACCCCCTGCCTGTTTCATTAAACTGGTGTTCAAAAAAATGTAATGGTACCATGTGTCTATGTTTTATAGTGTTATCTCAGATTCACTTCTTTCTTCAGGTCAGTCATGTAAGGGACGTTGTGGTGAAACATTTGAAATGTGCTCTTGCCGTGCTACATGTGAGTCCTTACTGAGTTGCTGTGGAGACTACAGAGAGTCCTGTATCCAGATCTCCCCCTACTCAGGAACCATGATGGGGGGAACAGTCTTCTCTATCCTCAATGCCAGTTTCTACCCCAGCAAACAAGAGCAGCTAACCTGCAGGTAGAGCACACACACACACAATCATGTCCACACACACATTTTAGGTAGCACTATCCTTTTGGAGTCTCAAGAAGTACTCTCTAATCTTTTCCCCAAATCCTAACCTAACCTAACCAAAACTCCTAAACGTAACCCTAATTATAAAACTAACCTCAATCCTAATTTATACCCTAATCCAAAGGGGACCTGTAGAAAATATATGTGGTCTTGAACAATTTAGTAAATGGTCATGAACACACTCACACAAAACGTACATGCATGTCTAGTTGTAATGACCTTTGAAACACATTGAACTGATTTTGAGATATACTATGGTTAACCCTGGACTCTTTCATCACAATCCAGAAGTAAACACTGTGGTAAAAGCTCAAGGGAACGTCTTGAATGACACAAGTTTATTTACTCTGTTAACAGCTTAGCCACCAATGCCAAACCAGAACCATTAGGATCAACCTAAAACTGACCTTACCATGGGTGACCTCATCCTTCCCTGCTGTACATGAGTTGGTTCTGTTTGTGTTACAGGTTCAGGGGTGAGATTGAGACAGTGGGTTTTACTGACGGAGAAGGCCAGGGTTACTGTGTCTCTCCCTTACTGTTTCAGAGTGGGTGGGTTCCGTTCGAGGTTTCCACGGATGGACGGACCTACAACAGGTCTGGAGAATTCCTGTCCGGTAAGAACTCATGACCGTAAACAAGATTGCGGTCCTCTGAAGGATCCAATGTACACCACAATCAAAGGTTTATTGAATTGCCAAAGTTTCATCAAGATTAGATAAGGATATGATATTAAAATGAAAATAAATTATATCAGTAGTTTAACATTATACGGCACTCCCACTGAAGAGTGTTTAGAATTTAATGTTTTCAAATGTACATTTTTCTTCTATACAATTTCCTTACACAGTTGTAACTTTAAGCATTTTTAACACATTCTCTAATCTGTTCATCCTAGTCCATCCAAGTAAAATGGATGCTGCATTTAAGGTGACGTTGGTGAATTCCACACAGTGGCAATACTATGGCACACCGAATGCCGCTGGAACACTGAGGATGACATGGAACCCTTCTTTGGTTGGAGCAGAGACAGTCAACATAGAACTGTGGGGGTATAATGAGGTCAATACCACTACTACTGTTGCTACGGGGGAGGAGGCGTCAGCCCCCCTGAGGGCAGAATGGACCTACCTGTACTCTTTGGGTAGAGGTGTGGTCAACAGTGGCAGTTTCAGCTTCATCCCCAAGCCTTCGCAGAAACCATACTCTGACTGGGAGATGGGCAGTGTCCGAGTGAGCTCCAGTAATTACTCAGAGGGAGCCAGGTGTGGAATATGTTACACTTGAAATGGAACACTTGATGTTTTGCTCTGGCCCACTACACATGGTCCTGAGTATCTTTTATTTGTTGGATCTGATTAGCTTGTTCTGGGATTAGGGGTGCAGTCCTAAGGGTAGTCAAGGACTTGATTGGGAAACACGGCTTTTAATATATGCTTAAAATGCAAAATAGGCCCATGTAAATAGACCCATAGAAATCCTATTCTAAATGTGCTGCCAAACATCCAGCTGGACCTTGCAGATTGTAAAACGATTCAAGAGTATATAGCGCATTTTGAATCTGGTGGTTTAAACCCTAATGCTGATAGACTGAAAGGCAGTTTATATTGGCCATATACTACGCTCCTAAGGGCCTCTTTGCTTAAATAATTGTTGTTTTAACATTATACCTCCATCCCGGGCTCGGTAAACATCGGGGCTGTGTAAATTGGAGTCATGCCCTGGCCCAGGCAGCTTATTCAGACAGCGGTCTTTACTGAATTACTATAACAACACACTGGCTAATTTTACACTTGTTCATTTACAGGCTGTGAATGTGCATGGATAAACCACTGCATATTAACCATGTAAATGTATCCAGGAATGTTCAGGCTGTATGGAGCGGAGCCCATGCCCTGGCCTGGCATCTTGAGGAGACCTTCAGGCAGGATTCAGCAGGCTGGGCCCTGGACCGGTGTCTGTCCTGGGACGCCCAGGAGAAAAGCCTTCCCAACTTCCTGGAAGAGATTGTGGACTGTCCCTGTACCTTGGCACAGGCCCGCGCGGACACCGGCAGGTTCCATGTAAGGACTTTGTTATTTGTTAATTATCATCTCTACAAATGAGCAGCTTCAACCTAAGTTGGTGATCCGTTATTGTATTTCTCCATTGTGGGAAAGACACAAAGGAAATGTCTCTGATGTTTTAGACTGACTACAGTTGTAAATGTCTCTGTTGTTTCAGACTGACTACGGTTGTAAATGTCTCTGTTGTTTCAGACTGACTACGGTTGTAAATGTCTCTGTTGTTTCAGACAACTACAGTTGTAGATGTTGTTACAGTTGTAAATGTCTCTGTTGTTTCAGACTGACTACAGTTATAGATGTCTCTGTTGTTTTAGACTGACTAAAGTTGTAAATGTCTCTGTTGTTTCAGACTGACTACAGTTATAGATGTCTCTGTTGTTTTAGACTGACTACAGTT
>JACXGI010007064.1:0-38949 GCA_016801175.1 Esox masquinongy
AATTTTTGGAGATACTGAATTTGGGATTTTCATTAGTTGTCAGTTTTAATCATCACAATTAAATGAAATAAACATTTGAAATATATCAGTCTGTGTGTAATGAATGAATATAATATCCAAGTTTCACTTTTTGAATGGAATTACTGAAATAAATCAACTTTTTGATGATATTCTAATTATATGACCAGCACCTGTATGTACGGCTATTTATGCGGATATTCTTTTATCTTCGGTAAACTGGTCGGTAATGTCTGTTATTTTACCTTGTACATCATTAAAATGGCATCAAAATGAAAACTAAATTCTAATGGATTTATTTTTGAATAATTTAAGTGGTGTGTAATTTTCATTTTGTACATTTGTAGGGCATAATAAACTAATGAAAATACTGTAGCCTGTGTTCTTAGAAATAATTGTTCTATGTATTCTTTCTTAGTCGTTTTTTTCGTAGGATAAGACATTCAATACAAACATTCTTGTATACTTTTAGACTATTCTATATTGTTTGATGACGACCCAGTAGATGAACTGATGCTCTAGCTGGATGATGATGCTGCGGAGGAGAATGTGTATGCTAATAGGGCCGATTCGTATGCTAATGATGACATACAGCATTCGGCTCTGGCTGATAATGTTCGTCTGAAAGGCTTGACGGTCCTAGAGTTAAATGTACTGGGGTCATCCAGGGAGTATATAGAGTAGGTTGGTATGCTATAGTATATGCAACTTTCCATAAGCTAAGATACATTTTTACTGTGATTAATAAAACGCTTTTGAATATAATTTAGCAATGTAAGGACATACTTTATGACTTGGTCAACAAATCCTTTAGCCTAGACCACTTTCAGAGTCACAAGATAGGCCATGATCAACCACTCGGATAAATAACTGAGACAAATAAAAGTTTGTAATACTTAAGCATGTAAGCATGCAACATTATAAAAGGTTCAATAGCAATGACGTTTGACATATTACCACAGAATGTTGGCATTGCTTGAACTGTTGATGTTCATTGTTGATGTTATTTTGGACAATGTTAGATGAGGATTTGCAAATGTGAGGTACATGATAACACTGGTTACAGACACTGTTTTTGTATTAGCTGAGGTACAGACTGACAGAAATGTTCATTATATTGAAACCCATAAAAGCTTGACAAAAAAACATGCTTCTTGTCAACAAAGGCATGTCTATAATCTCTGTGGACTCTACTTACCATATTACCATATTTGTTCCTACATGATCTCATCTACACTCACTGAGTTCATGTTTGTAGTGTAGTATATATTAAACATTGTTATTAGGTAATTAACAATATTAATCAAGTACACTAAGGTTTAATTAAATGAATCCAATTTTTCTTGCTAAGTCACAGAAAACACTCTGACTGCAGAAGGATGAATAACTCGGTTCTTAGTTTCAGTACCTGGGAAACATTGTTGATAACGAGGAACAAATTAAAACCCTGGATTGGTAAATGGAGTCCATGGATATTATACAGATGGCTTTATTGACAAGAAACATGCTTTTGTCAAGCTTTTATGGGTTTCAACATAATTAACTTTTCTGTCAGTCAGACGTTTCACAACTAAAGGTTACGCTAACATCTAGCTCACTTAGGGCTTGTTTACATTATGTTTCATTTTCCGAGACATATTGAAGAAGACTCGAGATGCTAGATTATTTTGTTGTGCAAACTTGCAGACATTGATACATCGAGACATTGATACATCGAGACAAACTTGCAGACATTGATTTCATCTTGTATGATGAAAAGAACAATTCTTTCGATGGATTTCATTAATTTGAGTCAGTAATGCCCAGAACACTCCAGAAGCCACTGCCCAAGAAGTAAAAACTCATGGATCTACATACAAGGTTCTCTGGGTCAAATTGACCCCTTCTGGCTTTTCTAGTGTTAAGAATAGTAGTATATTACTAACATGTTTAAAGACTTGTAAATGTGTGATTGATATGAAGTACATTTATAACTACTAGACACAGCAAAAAATAAAAGGTTTTTCACAATATATTTTAAACCAGCTCTAGTTGCAGTTTCAACAGGTTTAGATTGTAAAGTGTTTTGCTTGACAGCTGCAATTGAGACGAGCACATACTTCACAAACTGCAGAGCATTTCTAAAAGGAACAAATGTTAAATAACAGCACCTCACTAATAAGACCATTTACAGATTTTCCCTACCTTATAAACACATCATCTGTAAAACATGGTGGAGGCAGTGTGATGGAATGGGCATGCAGGCTTCCAATGGCACTGGGACACTAGTGTTTATTGATGATACAGATTCAGCCAAATTCAAAGTTTCTTAAGGCAAACAAGTGAAATATTCTGCAATGGCCGAGTCAATCACCTGATCTTAACCCAATCAAGCATGCATTAAACTTGCTGAAGACAAAACTTAAGGCAGAAAGACCCACGAACAAACAACAACTGAAGACAGCTGCAGTAAAAGCCTGGCAAAGCATCACAAAGAGGAAACCCAGCATTTGGTGATGTCCATGCATTCTAGACTTCAGGCAGTCATTGCCTGCAAAGGATTCTTGACAAAGTATTAAAAATGAACATTTTATTTATGATTGTGTAAATTTCTCCAATTACATTTGGGCCCCTGAAATAAGGGGACTGTGAATGGTTGCAATTCCTAAATGTTTCATACGATATTTTTGTTCAACCTCTTGAATTAAAGCTGAAAGTCTGAACTTCAATTGCATCTCGGTTGTTTCATTTCAAATCTATTGTGGTGGCGTACAGAGCCAGTGTCCAAATATTTCTGAACCTAACTGTATGTTTTGCACATTGTCTTACTTGCAAAAAAAACAACTATGTTGAAAGAGAGGGTGATAGTGTGTAAGGCAAGCGAGAGTGAGTGTAAGAGTGAGCAAGTGTGACTGAGGGAAAAATACACTTTAACGACTTGAAGGACTGACAAGCCATACACAAGACAGCTGCAACAGTCCCTTTATTCAGCCAAGTGCCACTAAACCGGCCAAAGTGATGGTTTTCACGTGCCTCACTGACTTCCGCTTAGACAGCATCCATCCATGATCAGGAACATGAAGACTATACAGGGAGCAAGCCATAGAGCAAGTGAAAAAGTGCAAACCATATAATTAGCAATGGCCATTCAAATTAACAAAAGCAGGGATGTGCATCCTTCTCTTTTCAAGATGTTTCAATATGCATCTGGAAACATGGGTTCAGATATGACAAAAGAACAATTAAGTTACACTTCCATTTGATGTGGTTTGATATGATGCAGTAAAATGTAATGCATAATTTTTCCATTCTACCAAACAGTTTTGCTGATGTCTAAGGTAGTCTCTGTAGGCATCAGAGCTGAGCCATATAAGCGAGACTAGGTGCTTAACACCTCAATGTCAGATTATGGTCACAATATAGACTACGCTTTTGTCCTCCCTCTTTCTGAGCAATTACTGCTTTTTGCGGTCGGTTCCGTTAAATAAAAAAAAAGAATTACCATTTTGGATGACTGCTTTAAAAAGGTTTTATTTACAAAGAACAGATAACAGACACCTTTGAGGGAGCTCTCTATGCATGACATTCAGTCATCTCTGGGGCAACTAGAGTTCCTGGGTCTAGAGGACACCCTGCCAGTGTTCAACTGGTCTCCATGAAACAGACCACAACCCCCGTCCCCCCACCCCAACCAATATGCTTGAGGCAATTTCAATCTTTGGCGAACAACAAAAAAGAAAAAACATGGTTTGGTTCTGATCATATCTCTCTGTGCCCAAAAGTACATATCAGGTGGTTGAGAAGAAAACAAAAAATACCCCCCATGCTGCTCAGTGCTCCATTTGCAATCTTGTATGACTGAACAACAGACTCTACGTCCACAGATGAGGGAAGGGACGCCAGAAAAATATCTGTACAGGACGCCCCGAGAGATTGAAAAAACACGACCAAGAAATGCATCCAGCCAACCAATTTGGCCACCCGTCCTGAGCGAAGGATAATAACACCGTTGCCAAAGTCAATTCCGTTGGAATTCCATTCCATCCAGATGGGTCGATTTGTATTCATGTGGACAGAATTCCGCGGAGCGCAGCGGTTTATTGTTATGGAGTATTGGGCTGTTAAGACGGGTATTATCCGCTGCTAGGCCTAGCTCGTTCACGGCATGGCCCAACTCTCCTTCTCTCACTAGCAGGCCCACGGAGGCACGGGCACACAAATAGCAAACAGATGGAACCACAGGTTCAAGCGCAAACACACATCTAGGTACACAGTACAGGCGCACGGCAACAAACAACAAGACAGATAGGCGCACGCGGTCCGGACGCACACGCGCCAGCCGTAGTCGCCCAGCCGACATTGCTTTCCACGGCTCACGGAACAGTGCAACACGGACCACATTCTTATAGGGCCCAAATACAGGCGAGGCCTCTTGACGTATTTACGGGTTAATCCAGCGTGAATTTGAGGTCGACGTAGGAACACGACTCAGGCGGGTCATGGTGGATTTGCGCGGAAACGGGAATGTTATTCTACAGTGAAGATCGGGAGAGCATCAACAGTCCATAGAAACAGGCCCTGCCGGGAAAATTCTGTGATATAAGCAGGTGAAGGAGGTCCCCCTCCGGCTCTCAACAGGACAAGCCAGGACTTAATTTTCACTCCTCTGTCAAACCTATTGATTAGGCTGTACATTTTGCTGATGCCACGTTGCTGCAGTTACTACATTTCTAAACAGAGTATCGTTACCGGTTCTCACCTACAGCCCTAGTCCCAGACAGACTGCTAATGCAGAGGCCCAATATTACTCACTGTTAACGCAGTCTAATAACACAGCGCTAAGGAAGTTATTAGCCCCCTTACGCAGTTATTACACGGAGGCTACGCCGACACCCGCTAGCGTAAGCACAATGCCATTCATCAAACGACTCCGTCCAGCAGGCCCACAGAATGGGCTGCCAGAAACTTAGCAGTGTCATTAGGAGTGTATATGTGCTCACGTGCGTTATGTGCGGCTACTGAGATTGTGACTACACTTGGGTGGGCAGAAAAGAAAAAAAACTGAGTGAACGGCACCGGAAGAGCCCATTTGTGTTCATCTATTATAACGAAAATGCATGCATAATATAGGCCAGATATTTAGCACTGTCTGAAGGAAGGAACATTCTTATAATAATGAGCGGAGGTGAAGTGATGCTGAACAGTTTTTCTATAGAAGACATGTCCTAAGACAAGGACTCTTTGGCTCTGTCTAAACAGCTGTAAGATCATCTTTTTTCCACAGAATGTCCTTTAACAAATCACAACAAATCCATTCATATTCCATACTTTTTTCAGGCATATCTCACACCTTGCATCCTTCAAGTTTGGATTTGCAATTGTGTGTTATACTACTGAAATCATTCAGTTTAGTTTTGTGAATGACAGATCGCCATGGCAAGATTCATCATTTACTCAAATTTTTTCAAGATCTGTGTATATATTGGGCATGACACACACACAGAAACTGACCTGCAGTCCCCCTCCCTGATTTCATTGTGAGGGTCAAATGCTGGGACTATCTAATCTACTTATTAGTGACTGACACCAGCCAGATCTAACTTCCAGTAATTTCTACATAGGCCGTTTTCTTGAAAACACTGTTTACGTGCGTGTTGGCAGCCAAAAAACAAAATCTGCTGCCAAAGTCCAAAAATACCAGCCCTTTGTGTCACAACCCAAAAGCCTTTAATGCAGGCCTGTCTAAAGCAGTCTTGGGCGGCCTAAAGGTACGAAGAAGGACGTGCTTCATGAACACATTCGTGTCTAGATATATGACCTAGATATAAAAGTCTAGGCATATTAGATTTACTATATTTATAAACAGAGTGGTTCAATTCATGAATGCTGATTGGCTGATGTCCTGGTATGTGAGACCGTATCCACAGATATGAAATCACTTTACTGCTTTAATTACATTTGAAACTATACCTGTAAATGTGTAGTCCCTACAATCAGGAACTTGCTTAATTTTAACTTGAAAGCGTGTGCATGATCACACATGAAAGCGTGTGCATGATCATAATTTGTGCATGGATTGCGTAAATGTTTGTTTTTGGGGGGGTTGTGTTTTGAGATTTTAGCAATTCGCTCAAATTATTTATTTTTCAAAGAAGAATGGAAGAAACTGCCCAAATCCAGGGGTGCAAAGCTGGTACAACCACACCCGAGAAGACGCAAAGCTGTGATCACTGCCAAAGGTGCTTCTACAAAGTACCGAATACTCTGGTACATTTCTAGTTTATTTATGTTTGTTTTCACATTTGTTATTTACAGCAGCTTTTTTCATTTTCTAGTTGCTTTAGCAATGTAAAAAAAAGTTTCCGTTGCCAAGAAAGGCTTTAAATTGAATTGGAATTGATAGAGAGATAGAAAGAGCTAGAGAGAAACATATAGAGAGATACATAAATATAGCAGAGGGGCAGATGCAGTACTAGCTTCCTCTACAATATATATCAAAGATAGATTTTGGATGACATTGTTGCATACCACCGCGTGGCATTTTTATGTTGCCTTCCTGGGTCAATTGATTGCATCAACTCATTCAGCGGGACTAGAAGAATAGACAAGGGCACGATGAAACAGATGTGAGGTGATAATGTGGTTTAAAAAGTGATACCAGCAGCTATGGAGCTCGACAATACTTCATAGTATTATGGTTGATACCACATAAGACATGATATAATCATTATTTTCTTTTGTACGCTTCTGTACACTTCTTGAATTCATCCTGCTGTTCTGGTTCTCATCACTCTGCTTACTCAACCAAGAAGTCTAGACCGCAATCTGTATCTACAACCCAATTTCCAAAGAGTTGGGACACTGTTTAAAATGTAAAGAGAAACAGAATGCAATGATGTGCAAATCATTTAAACCCTATATTCAATAGAAAATAGTACAAAGACAAAATCAAATGTTGAAACTGAGAAATGTTATTGTTTCTTGAAACATACACTGATCAGCCATAACATTATGACCACCTGCCTAATATTGTGTAGGTCCCCCAGATGCTCGATTGCATTGAGATCTGGGGAATTTGGCCAAGTCAACACTTTCAACTCATTGTGTTCCTCAAACCATTCCTGAACCATTTTTGCTATGTGGGAGGGCGCATTATCCTGCGGAAAGAGGCCAATACCATCAGGGAATACCGTTGCCATGAAAGGGTGCACATGGTCTACGTGTCAAAGTAACATCCACATGTGTCAAAGTAACATCCACCTTCCCAGCAGAACATTGCCCAAAGCATCACACTGCCTCCGCCGACTTGCCTCCTTCCCATAGTACATCCTGGTGCCATGAGTTCTCCAGGTAAGCGACGCACATGCACCCGGTCATCCATGTGATGTAAAAGGAAACGTGAATCATCAGACCAGGCCACCTTATCCATTGCTCCGTGGTCCAGTTCTGATGCTCACATGCCCATTGTAGGCGCTTTCAGCAGTGGACAGGGGTCAGCATGGGCACCCTGACTGGTCTGCGGCTACGCAGCCCCATATGCAACAAACTGCGATGCACTGTGTGTTCTGCCACCTTTCTATCAGTACCAGCATTAACTTTTTCAGCAATTTGAGCTACAGGAGCTCATCTGTTGGATCGGACCACACGGACCAGCCTTCGCTCCCCACGTGCATCATTGAGCCTTGGCCACCCATGACCCCGTGGCCGGTTCACCGCTTTTCCTTCCTTGGACAACCTTTGATAGGTACTGACCACTGCAGACCGGGAACACCCCACAAGGGCTACAGTTTTGGAGATGCTCTGACCCAGTCGTCTAGCCATCACAACTTGGCCCTTGTCATAGTCGCTCAGATCCTTACGCTTGCCCATTTTTCCTGCTTCTAACACATCAACTTTGAGGACAGAATGTTCACTTACTGCCTAATATATCACACCCAGTGACAGGTGCCATGATAACAAGATTATCAGTGTTATTCACTTCACCTGTCAGTGGTCATAATGTTATGGCTGATCGGTGTATACATATGCTCACTTGGAATTTGATGCCAGCAACACATTTCCAAAAAGCTGGGACAGAGGCAAAAAAAGACTGGAAAAGTTGTGTAATGCTAAAAAAAAAACCTGGTGGAACAACTGATCTTTCAGTGAGATGGATGAAGGAGAGAGTATGAGTGGAAGAAGCTGGGTTTAGTAAACTGAGAAATTAATCATTAGTTGTCTCTTGCACATTGAAGACAGTTTTAAGATTATAATTATGTTAACGGCCAATGCTGTAGTTAGCACAATGCTTTCGCAATTTGACAATGACAGTGTGACAATTTGACAATGACAGTGTTTATTATGTTAGCTATGTTCTCGGGCAGACACGGATACTAAAAATATCAGACGGGAAGAAGAACACTGCATCACAACAGCCACAGTAATATTCACCGGTGTAGGCTCCGGAGAAAGAGGTCTGCCTTCTCTCGGCATGCTCAGCAGTATATTTGGCGCAGTTGTATTTGTCAGCCCCTGCTACGATCGCCGCATACAACGCTCAGAGGCATTATTGGACAAGAGGCTAACGTTCCAGATCCCACAGTCAGAACTCGATTAAAACTGAGAGGGAAATGCAGGCGGATCAATGTGGGAACATTTTTATTGGGTTCCTCAATGTACCTGGATGAAAAGTGGTTATGTGAGCCAGTTCTTTTCATTCACTGAACCTTAGAAGCAGCCTAACCAAATCCGGGCCTCTGTAGTGGAGATGCGGATGGGACATAGAGGACAGTAGTGAATCAGGCCCAGACTTCTGACCATTTGTTTCTAAACAGACAGCTGATATACAATATTATTCATACACTATGACATTGCAAGACTGTGCAGAATCCCTGATATTGAAATTCCTTTAAATATAACTACTCTTCGTGTAATAAAATAAGTGATTTTTCACCATGCCTTGTGGCTCCTTGTGGTGAGGAGCTGTGTCTGTGTGTGTGTGTGTTACCAGAATATCACAGCTCTGCAAGTATATCTGCCATGTCTAGAAGCATTGTAAAATTCTGTTTCTTGTCATTCCTACTATAGCCCCCCGAGTCTGCTCTTCTGTTTTTCTGAGCAGCACACTGACGCACACACGCTTCATCCCAGCCTGGAAGTGTCAGGCGTCTTCGAATGCCGTCGCAGGACACAGAGCCGCGTGAGCGTGACAACGTGGGCGGGTACCTGACACGGGGCGGCGACCAGTGTAATGAGGCAGCGTGGTTAATGACTCACAGGTGACATTCTGACGTCCCCTGAATACCTGCCTGCCTCTCAAATGTGCCCCCCCCACCCCCACCGTTTTCCTACTCAGTGAGAGTGGAAGAAGCGCTGTTCAAAGCTCATTTAGACCTGAATCAGGAGTGTTAGAGAAGCCTGCTTCAGCCTCCTACGGATGTTAATGTGGTTACTGGGCCCACGTACTAACGCGCTCGCAGACGCCGGATCATACAACCCACAGGCACACACAGAAACGTTTTGTACATGCAACAAACACTCTTCAAACAAGCAACCACAGCACACGTGCACATTCACACTGGCTGCTCATCATCAAGACAATGAGATGCAGGGTTCAACATTAAAGATGGCCCGCTGGCCCGGGGCCAGTTAAGACCTAATGTTGGTCCAGTAGACAAAGACAGTGGGGCAGTGCTCAAAAACTTGCCCATTAAAGTCATTTGCTTTTCATCTTTGTCACTCTTCCCGCTTCGATTTTCGCTTGTTCTCGCATTGAAATGCTTATGTGGCGCTTCTCCCCCCTCGGTGTGGTACAGTACCGGTGTTGTCTTTTTGACCAATAATATTTGATGGCTCGTCTGTTTTGACCAATCCTAGTTCATAGTGCATTCTAGAGCAGGACCTAAATATGGTATCGTACGAGGCAAAGCAAATGCGCTCATTTTTGTTTTCGTGGAAAGAACAAGTTCCATGAGTCGAAAACAATAATGGCAAGGGACACGTACTGCCGTTCATGTTGTGAGTTTCCGACGAAAAGCCGATAAGGCAGGGTCGTTTATTAAGGGAACGAACAACTACCGAAAACCTGCTCTTGAGTCCCTGCAGCATGTCGCGTGTATTGTGGACAAACGGGCTGTTGACAACCCCGTTGCTGCACCAATGAACGTCTGCCTGCTCCGAATGAATGAGGTGGCGCGTAGCCAAATTGAAAATCTAATTACGACCGCCTATCATGTTGTGAAGAGGGAGAAACCGTTGAATACGGATAGAGAAACCATACGGACATGGCTTGTGGACAGTGTCATGTTAACTACGCCTGCTTAAGCGCTTGCTAGCAGTGACACAAGCCAGTCAACCAACTAGTGCAAGTACTGTATTGCTCCATATTTATGTTCCTATAAATATATTAACTCAATTATTTTATTTTCATGCTTTTATGTCGCATCAAATAAGTAAGCATCTTCATGAAATGATGATGATATTCATGGTAACTAATATTTTGATAACCATTTATTAAAAAGTGATGATGTGCGTTGCATCATATTTATGTAAACAGCAATTGCTGCTCTCATGTCTCATATCACATGCAAATCTGTGGTATAAATCAATATTCTGATATGATATTTACATACTATATATCTGTAAAATACAATTATATTAAGTTTTTAAAAATTATTATTCAGTTTGGGCCAGTAAAAATCCAGTCCGGGCCAGTAGATTTCAGACCAACTGGCCCAAGAGGGCCAGTGAGAAAAAAAGTTAGCGTTTGACCCTGAGATGACCGTCGCTTTCCAAGAAGTGTTTCTTTTTGGAGCGTTTGTGCTACCACTCTCTGCCACATAAATGAAGTCGTTATCACAAGGCATCTGCTTATTGTAGGGCATGACTCGGGTGTTTGAATTGTGTCGGCACAATTGAGGAGAATGCATTCTCGAGCCGACAACCGTGACTGAGCTCGCAGATACCCGACCTACCTCAAGGAGTTGATAGAGCGAGATGAGACAAGGCATGAGATACTGTAATATGTTTCAGAGAGAATTTGCAGTGTGACAAGAGTGCATTCCTGGGGACAGGACAGCCATCTTGTGCCAGTAGCGGGTAGCCTGCAGAGGTTTGTGTTGCAACACAGTGCGTGTCAGACATAATTCAATAAACTCTGACGTTTCATCTTCATTGCACCAGAATGGTTGAAAGGATTTGGGATTAAGTGCCATTAGTAGCAGACATTTGTAATGGATTGCTCCACGTGGTATATGATGATACTAGCGCCAAAACTGGAGGTAAATCAGATTGATCATTTATTTCAAACAAGAGTGCAGTGGAAGTGGCGTTCATACGCTATCCCTCCCAAGACTCCCATACAGGGCCGCCGGACGATGTCTGACAAGGACACGTTCAAACAGGGAGGTGCACACATGCAAAGGGGGCAACCTAAAAAAATAAATAAAAAAAAAACAGAAGATAGATAACAGGGTCAGAAAATAGAATAGAATAGAATGGAACAATATTCTCAGGATGATGTTCTCCCATTAGGAGAAAGGCCACATTCATTTAGGAGAGATGATCCTGCGGCTCCCTACATAAACACCCTTCTGCCGGTGCCATCAATCATAATTACATTCAAGCTGACTTGTGAAAAACAGTGACTGCAGCAAAGGAACAAAAAAGGGCAGAAAGGAGGGGGAAATGACTTGCCAAAGAGAAACAATACAAACTGGTATGAACCAAGAGAAGAGACCTTGTAACATCCCCACCCCCAAAAAATGGCAGTTGGTGGGATAGATTAGTCCTGACGGACTGAAAGTAGTAGCCAGGCATACATCAAGCTGAGAGAAAACTACACCTCATTGGCAGAGAATGGTGAGAACACTGGGCCGGTATTTCCGATAATATGCCAAGTGTGAAGTGCAAATAGCAATGGTAAGGCCCATCGTTTTGCAAATACTGCACTGTTAAAAACATAATAACATTAGGTTGTTCTCTCTTATACTCCCATACATTCGAAATGACCTATGACTGCCCCCGAAGGGGAGTCCCTTAAGATTTCATCATTAAAAATTCTGAAGAATATTTTGCTATCTTATCCGGATCTTTTCCACTTTTTAATGTTATGAAATCTTATGTTTGGAATTTAAACATTTGAATAGTAACTTGACAGCCAACCTGATATTCACTCCTGAAAATTATGTCAAATGCTACTGACGTTATTGCATATGAAAAATGCCAATTTTAAAATGTTGCAAGCAAGCGGCTGAAAACAAGTCAAATTTTATCTGTCCAGTATTCATTAACCCTACAACATATGACAAAGAAAGTCAAGCAATTACATGTAATCTAATGTTACCACATATTGGGAGTAGCCACTTTGTTCATGATAAGGAAATCTAGAAGGAACCTATAAACTGTATCATGCCGTCTTGAGTTGATTATGATGGAAATAAGAATGCATTTGAAAAACTATGCTGAAATGTCCTAAGATCTTTTAACATAACTAGACAATTCAAATGACATTATAACCTACTAATAACCCAGTGTTTTACATTCATCATGTTAGTTGGTCAGGCAAGTAGTTTTTTTTTTTTTTCATTTGGCTCAGTTAGTTCTCAGAAAGAAAAAGAAAAACATTAGCTATTAATATCATTTATTAATACTAACAAAAGCTAAAATAATACATAGTATGTACTTGGCCTGGCTGAGTTGAGATGGGCTGTACTTGTCTTGACTGGGCTCCAGGATGCAAAATATTGTTTTCATAACGAATAAATTAATTGCTAAAATGTTAAAACATTCAGCTATATTACATTAATTCAATTTTCATGAGGAAACCAGAGAATAAGTGTTAACTAAAATAATGTCTACAATTTCCTCATTAGCTATGTTGTCATAGCAGAATTTATCCTTGAAAAAAGAGGATGATCTTTGTTTTTCCTCTTTATTGATTATAGGTTCAGAAAAATTATTTTAGGTACAGTAGCTAACAAAGCTCAAATGTTAGCTGCTGTAGTCTCATTTACATGCACAATCATGCTCGAATGAAATTAACATCAATCAAGTCACAAACTTGCCCACTCATCACTGACTGGGCAAGCAGGTTGGTAAAGTGAGCTACGAATAACTACTGCTAGGTCAGCTTATAGCAGCAAATTTGGTTTCAAAACCGCCCAGCTAGCTAGCAAGTAACGTTGGCAAAATTAAACGTAACGTTGGGTATCTAGTAAATGCAACATTTGATAGAGGATCAGCTAAACTTGCACCGCACCCAGCCCCCAACCCCCAACCCCCCCCCCATTTCGAACCCTGCTCCCATACATCCGTGCGCTCCAAAAACAGATTGGGTTAAAATACTATTTGAAGTAATTTCTATGGAACCATCTTTTTTTGTTAATATTCAACTTGGGTGAGTCACAGATGTGTTGGGTATTGGGGGGGGTATCTGTCATGACGGACATGTTGACTGTGGCCTTGGTGCTTCATTGAGCTTGCCTGGCTTAATGGACTGAAAGAATAGTCCCAAAACCCAGTCCTGCAAGACAACAGCAAGGATTTCAAATCGTTTGTACTGGTAACATTGTCTCTTTCTGAAGGCATTGATCGGAGATACCTGGATGAAACAGACTGCAATTACCCTGGGAAGTTACATCATCTCCCGATGAAGCTCTCATTGCATGCTGCAGATTTACATGTGGTTAAAGCCCCGAAAGAATACAGCTTTTGGATCTGATTGGACTGGTTAGGGATAGAGCCATTTCCTCTGCCACACTCAGAAAATATGTATTCACAGCTAATGGACAACCCGGCCCTGTATCTGAAAGCCATGCCAGGAACAACGTCCTTCTTTCTGTTAAAAGTACAACTGGGTTCGACTGTGTTCACCACTTTAGAGAAGTATCAAATTAAAATCTAAGTAACCAGGTAAAGGGAGTTCAAAACTAACCAATAAGTGATCAATGAAATAAAAAGGAAGTGTAAATGATCAAATAAGGTCACTGGTTAGTTATGAATTCTGTTTGCCTGGTCATTTAGCTCTTCCTTAGGTACTTGCAAAAACTGGTGAACACAGTCAAGTACTTTTACACCTCTGGTTTTTAGCCCCTACACTCCACCAACCCTCCCCAAAAGTATTTTTTGAGTGATATGATGAACATAAATTTGCAGCTCACACAGATGCAAACTAAGCAATTAACATGCAAAGTCAGGAAATTTGACCAAGCTTTTGCAGTCTGAAGCTCTGTGTCCTAACCCTGCATGTGGCTGTCTACATACTCTTTTTCAGTGATCCACAAAGACATTTTTCTCAATGGGGGGGGAAATGTAGTAGACTAACATAAGCGTCATAATAATCTGAAATCCTTTAGTATGCCTCCATCACATCAAAATTCTATTTAACGCGAGGATACATTGCCACTGTTATAGGACTGGAAGTCTAGTTCCCGAGATATTATGCTTCTTACCCCGCAACTAAGTCCCTTTTAAGATAGGGGGCATGTTAATAATGCATGTATATCCCACATACTTTAATATCTCCCCCCAGGCTTTTTTGGTAACCACGCGTAAGAGCAGGGATCACCGTGAAGCCGACAAACAGAACAAAATGGCACAGAAACGCCTACATAACCAAGTGCTGTTGGTGAAGAGGAGGGAAAAAATCCAACCCACGTAGAAAGACAAACACGGTGGGCAGTGGCGGTAGCCTGGAGGATGGAGGGGCAAGCCAATAACCAAAGGGCTGCTGGTTCAAATCCCAGGGCTGACGGGGGGGTGGGGGGGATTTGCCATTGTAACCTTAAGCAGCTTTCATCCGTTCTGTGTGTGCTATTTCTGCAAGTAATAAACAAACAATGCATGTTGGATGGATGAATGAACACTGAATAGGCTATGTATACAGGGAATAGTAAACAATCAGTGAGCCAGTGGATGGGTTAGACATCATCACTCTGTCGGCAAGGTAAAGACACCCATCTGTAACGATCAAACAGACTACGTCACGCATGAACGTGTCTCGCATGAAGCGTTTTGTGAACGCAGGCGGGCCTGCGAGCGTTCGTGCGCACGCTCGAGTGCATGAGGGGGGCGGGTAGGCGGTGTGACTCACTCCACCCAAACAACAAAATAGGGCAGTCCCGCCCCCATGCTACCCACCTCGGCGTTACACTCATGCCCTCCTGCGTTGGCACTCGCCATGGCACCCGTTGAAGAGAGGAAGAGAGCCAAGAATCGTCCTGGAGCCAAATGTGCCATCTCGGGCACGTAAGGTTGAGGTTATCACGACACGCTCGGTTTGTATATGCGCGTTTATCTGAGCGCCCATATGTGTGCGTGTATCTGTTGCCTTGTACTCTCTGTTGGCCTGTTTTGCATCTGCTGGGATATTTATTGGTTTGATTTCATTAGTTTCGTAAGGTAATCTATTTTCCATGCTAATAAACCAACGCATGGTAACAACGGTTACTGCCTGCATTCATTGACATTTAAATCCTGCTGAAGTCACCGAGTGCACAATAAAAAACAATTATAATAATCTCCAGTAGAGCACTGCAGTCAAAGTTAGCAAGAAGTTATAATGATCTATTTTTTACCATGTGACCTAACCGCCAACTCAATCCTGCCCAACGTCCCTCAAAGCTTTTTTTTCCCCACTTTTCCATTTATATTCTTATACTGAGGCTCAAATCATACAGATACACGTATTATGATGTCTCTTTACATCCTAGGATGACCTGCGCTTTGCTAATTGCCGAATTCATCTTTATATAGGTCATGGACCAAGTCATTAATTTCTGATAGTTATCAGCGCAAACACAACACACGGAGCCTTGGGGAACCAAGGTTAAGGAGCACAGGACATTTCCCGAGAGAGCGGTGTGGGAAGTACAGTATACACTGTGAAACAGAGAGAAACTGCTGAGAGAGAAATCGACAGAGAGAGACAGACAGACCGAGACAGAGCGAGAGCAAAAAAAAAAAAAAGCCAGGGAGAACACTGCAGCCTTCAACAGGGTCCCCTGGGAAGGGCTAGGCACTTGGAGGTGCATTATGGGAACAAAGCAGCCAACAGCAGGGCATCAGCGGCGATTAGCACCCTGGCGCCAAGTGAGAGTCGACAGGTGGACACTAAACAGGTGCTCATCTACATGCATCTGGACATGTTTGTGTAAAGGGGTTATGCAACACGGGTGAGCCACACAAAGAGGATGGAGAAAAACAGCCCTCCACTGTCCTCTGAAACTAAAAGACCCATAGTCATGCTGGCCATGGAACCTTTGCAATGAGCTAAAGGATTCAGGGAAAACCTTTCTTGAGAGAAATGATTGCGTGGTGGGGGAATTAGGATTATGCTGTGAGCATCAAAAATACCTGGCTGGAATAGTCATTTTCCTTTACGACCTACACGTGTGTGTGTGTGTGTGAGTGCTTTTGGCTTACCTGTCTCCGGATGATGTCTAGATTGTCCTTGCCCTGCTTTAGAAGTTTCTCTACTACCTTAGGGTCTTTGATGCTCTGGTTGGCCCTGAAAGCATCCCGCACCCGCCTCAAGGCATATGTCCTGGATGGAAAGAAGTCACGCAGTAATCAATCAACAATCAATCTGAAGGAATTCATTAACATGGCACCTCCCTCCCTCTTTTTAACCGTTATTTTACCAGGCAGGTATGCTAACAACAGATTGGAATGTACAGCCACTGGGAGCAAGTAGGGTTAACAGTCTTGCTCAAGGACAGAACGACAGGGTTTCTCACTGCCTGCTTAGGGATTAGAACCAGCAACCTTTTGTTAACTGTCCCAACAGTCTTGTCCACGAGGCCACCCTGCTGCCCCCAAAAAATCTTATGCCCAAAAATGTGTAATCCCACTTTAATGTCCCACTTCAAATTTTGTCACATGCTTTATTAACAGGTGTTGACTAACAGCGAAAAGCTTACATACGGGTCCATTTCCAAAATATAGTAGATAAAATAGAAAACTGATACTCCCTGGAAATATTTTCCTCAATGTTACTGTTATCTTAGGTGGGTGTGCAGGAGTATGGGTTGTTTGGGTCCATGTACCTATAGGTTTAGCAGTGGATACATGCAAGTGCCTGGACACAGCTCTTAGCCGTGGTATCAGTCATCTGGCATTCAGGATTCAAACCACCTGGTTTATAAGAGACCGAGTACCATGGGTATGATAACAGAATATGTTGATTACATTGAATTTGGCAGCCTTGTTAAACATACTGGGGTTAGAAGCTCTGTAGCTCTGTAAAGGGGTATGTGATACATCCTGCTACTCCAATTATCAAGGCACACAACAAACCCAAAAACCCCATTGACAGGAACGACTTGTGAGAAAAGCCCAGAGGGGCTTTCGCTATGTGAAATCCACGCAATGCTAAATCAGCCTGGTTGGTAATCTTGGAAATCTAAAAGCGGCAGGATGGAGACAAGTGGCTGTTGTGCTTTTCATCATCCGGCAGGCCAGGCCCTGTTTAGAGCAGGTCGGGCAGGAACTACAGTGCCATGCGAAGATCAAAGTGGCTTCCTGGTACCCAAAGACGCTCCACTGCTGAAAGAAGAACTGACGAGCAGCTCCTTGTTGACAGCCAGGACCAAACTTTTTTCTATAAAACACAAGGCGGAGGCTGAGGAGAGAGAGCGAGCGAACAAGCAAGTGTGAAAGGGAATGAGTGAGTGGGGTGGGTACTTCAAAAAGTGGTGGAGGAACAGTTGAATCTCAGTGATTTCTGCTCAGTTGACAGCACCTCCCTATTACATCACAGGAAACGCATTCACCTGTTTATGGTAAGAGAGCATATATACAATAATTATGGTAAGCATCAACTGAGAAATGACTATAGCTGCCGTGCTTTGTGTAAATGATAAGCCACACAGAGCAGCTGAAGGCACTCCTTGAGATCTGCTAAAGAGCACTGGTCAATTAGCCTAGACAGTGAGTGCGTCGTCACATGGTGGGAATTGATCCATTCAAAGAATGCAAGGATGTGGCCTTTCAGGACAGCTGGAGAGGCAATCTCCCCATCTGCCGTTCAATGGTGACAAGATTGGGGAGCTCAGGGCAGATTATAGAATGACGTGCGTTCTACAGAGGGGGGAAAAAACCACCTCTTCCTGCCGTCACCAAGTGAGTAATCTTGGATCACACAATCAAAAGTGTGTCATCAGATTAGCTGAGAATTCGCTGAGGCCAGTTTCTCTAAAGTTAGGCTATCATATAAATGCAACAAGAGTGCCTATTACAGTCAATATTTAGTTTATTCTGTGACCACTGGGTGATGTGGTGGTCTAAACTAGTGCTTCCGGTACAAATATACTGCAGCAGTACGTAATCAATTCCAGCACCTAGCACAGCCAGGACTGGCCACCTCTGAGAGTCTGGTTCCTCCCTAGGTTTCTCCCAAATACCCTACATGGGAGTTTTTCCTAGCAACTGTGTGTCAATTCTGATGTTGCTTGCTTTTTGGGGTTTCAGGCTGGTATCTGTAAAAGCTCTTTGTGACAACTGCTGATGTAAAGGCTTTATATATAAAAAAAAATCTGATGTATTCAATTTGATTGATTCATCAATTCTGACCCATTGCTATTCAAGCACACTTTTTCCTCTACACCTTCTCAACCCACTAGTAATAATAATAACAACAATAACAACACCTGACAGCTTAGTTATAACGTTTCAATTTTATTTTTGCATTCAGAAAAGATGGCCTCAACACACACCAGTAATTTGTCCCTGCCTGGAACACACTATGGAATGCAGATGGGAGTCGGATACTGTTTTTGGCTGACATTCTGCTTCACATGTATTGACCATTAAGTCACTGAGGTGTCATGTTAAGTAACTAGCAATATAGCTAACATTCTGCTAACTCAAACCTAAATAATGTAATAATGAATAAAAAATAAAACAAATACTCAAACATGCATCTTTACATTAGATTCAACTTTATTTTCATTGAAAAAGTACACATACAGTACAACGACATGCAGTTAGCATCTAACCAGAACTGCAAAGACGGCAGAACAATTACAAGTATTAAGTATAATGTATGTTACAAGTGGGATGAATAGATGTGCAATGAGGCAAATGCAAGTACAAATGGCAGTTCTAAATGTGCAATCGAGGCAACGTGAAGGTGCAAGGTTGCACGTGCAACTGAAATGTAGAGATAGCAGCAATAAGGTTGCTGAGGTAGACATGTACAAATGAAAACTTCCTTATCAGACTTTGCACAGCAGTATCAGAGTCTGTAGTACAAAGGGAGTAGCGCAACAAGGTCCCTGAGAGACAATACTAAGAGGTGGTCGGGTGGGTATGGTTAGTGATGGGTCACAGAGTTCAGCAGGGTTACAGTAATTGGAAAGAAACTGTTCCTGAGCCTGCTGGTGCGGGAATGAAGAGACCTTTACTGCCTGCCTGATGGTAGGACGGCAAACAGTTTGTGGCATGGATGTGAAGGGTCCCTGATGATGACGCACGCCCTATGCAGTAAACACTTGCGCTGGAGTTCTACGAAGGCTGGGAGCTGGGCACCAGTGATGTGCTGGGCGGTTTTCACCACCCTTTGCAAGGGCTTCCGGTCGGCCACAGAGCATTCGCCAAACCACACTGTGGCGCAGTTAGTCAGAATGCTCTCGATGATGCAGCGGTAAAAGTTCACAAGGATCTTGGTAGGCAGACGGGCCTTCTTCATCCTCCTCAAAAAGTACAGGCGCTGCTGCAACATTTTGACCAGGGTTGAGGTGTTGAGGCTTCAGGAGAGGTCCTCAGAGATGTGGACACCCAGGAATTTGAAGCTGGGCACATGCTCACCCTCAGTGCCATCGATGAGAACTGAGGTGTGACTGCAGCCTTTAGACTTCCTGTAATCCACAATGAGCTCCTTGGTTTTCTTTGCATTAAGAGCTAGGTTGTTGTCAACCCACCATGTCGCCAGGCACTTGACCTCCTCCCTGTAGGCAGACTCGTCACTGTCACTGATCAGGCCTACCACCGTGGCGTCGTCTGCGAACTTGACGATGATGTTGGAACTGTGTACAGGAACACTGTGTGGAACACCAGTGTTCAGTGTCAGGGTGGAGGAGGTGAAGTTGTCTAACCTGACAGACCAGGGTCTGTTGGTAAGGAAGTCCAAAGTCCAGTTGCAGAGAGAGGGGCTGATCCCTAGGCCATGGAGTTTGTTGACCAGCCTAGTGGGGATGATCGTATCGAATGCTGAGCTATGTCTATTACCAGAATTCTCAGATAGATGTTGGTTTTGTCCAGGTGGGTCAAGGCAGAGTGTAAAGCTGTGGAGATGGCGTCCTCTGTAGACCTGTTCGATCGGTAGGCAAACAGGTAGGGATCCAGTGTTGGGGGGAGGCAGAATTTAAGGTGGGCCAGCACTAGTCTTTCAAAGCACTTCATGATCGTGGGGGGTGAGTGCAATAGGTCTGAAGTCATTCAGGTTTGACGCAGTCAACTGCTTCGGCACTGGTTGCAACAATGTTTGCGGTCTTGAAGCACGTGGGGACAACCACCTGGGCCGGGGACAACCGCCTGGGCCGGGGACATCCGCCTGGGCCGGGGACAACCGCCTGGGCCAGTGTCAGGTTAAAAATGTCAGTAAAGACCTCGGCCAGATGCTCAGCACATGCTCTGAGCACACTCCCGGGGACACCATCAGGACCAGCAGCCTTGCGTGCATTCACCCTTCTCGGTGCACACTCTGACAGTTTGTAAAATGCTTGCCCTTTTCTCATGGACGATGATGTCATCCTGATAAGAAGGATACGCTGCCCAATCAGCAGTCTTCTCACATAAATATTTTATAAGTTAGACGTTCTGTAAGGTAAACAGCTGGATTCAAATAATTTTCCCCAAACTTTTTAGGTTAACATAGGGAGCAGAATAGGTGAGCACTGTTCATTTGGCTTCCAGATTTGAAAGTTGCTACAACTACCTTTTAGCAATTATCTGGTGTACAATTATTGAAATATTTGATAAAGATGGCAACTCCTCCCTTCGGGAATAATAGGGAGAGCTCATTCTGTTACAAAATGTGATCTTTGGTAGTTACATTATGTTGTTTGGTAGTGGGTCATTTGTGGTCAACATTATCAATATTGGTAGTGGGTAATTTGTGGCCAACATTATCAACATTGGTAGTGGGTAATTTGTGGCCAACATTATCATCATTGGTAGTGGGTAATTGGTGGCTAACACTTTCTCTCCCCCCACCCCTATTTGGTGCACTAATGAACACAACCGAGAAGAGCTCACTTAAATATTAGGCTTTTTTGTCCACGCTGTCATCGCTTCTTTGCTGGACCGCGTAAGCGGAGCCGTCCAAGGACAATGAATGTCACTCACTGACTGACTGATTGGACTGACTGACTGGACTGACTGAATGACCCCTGTTAAATAGCATAGTGGTTAGAGACGCAGACCTACAACAAATACAGTGAGGGAAAAAATTATTTGATCCCCTGTTGATTTTGTACATTTGCCCACTGACAAAGAAATTATCAGTCTATAATTTTAATGGTAGGTTTATTTGAACAGTGAGAGACAGAATAACAACAAAAAAATCCAGAAAACGCATGTCAAAAATGTTATAAATTGATTTGCATTTTAATGAGTGAAATTAGTATTTGATCCCCTCTCAATCAGAAATATTTCTGGCTCCCAGGTGTCTTTTATACAGGTAACGAGCTGAGATTAGGAGCACACTCTTAAAGGGAGTGCTCCTAATCTCAGTTTGTTACCTGTATAAGACACCTGTCCACAGAAGCAATCAATCAATCAGATTCCAAACTCTCCACCATGGCCAAGACCAAAGAGCTGTCCAAGGATGTCAGGGACAATATTGTAGACCTACACAAGGCTGGAATGGGCTACAAGACCATCGCCAAGCAGCTTGCTGAGAAGGTGACAACAGCTGGTGCGATTATTCGCAAATGGAAGAAACACAAAAGAACTGTCAATCTCCCTCGGTCTGGGGCTCCACACAAGATCTCACCTCGTGGAGTTGCAATGATCATGAGAATGTTGAGGAATCAGCCCAGAACTACAAAGGGAGGATCTTGTCAATGATCTCAAGGCAGCTGGGACCATAGTCACCAAGAAAACAATTGGTAACACATTACACCGTGAAGGACTGAAATCCTGCAGCACCCGCAAGGTCCTCCTGCTCAAGAAAGCACATGTACAGGCCCGTCTGAAGTTTGCCAATGAACATCTGAATGATTCAGAGGAGAACTGGGTGAAAGTGTTGTGGTCAGATAAGACCAAAATTGAGCTCTTTGGCATCAACTCAAGTCGCCGTGTTTGGAGGAGGAGGAATGCTGCCTATGACCCCAAGAACACAATCCCCACCGTCAAACATGGAGGTGGAAACATTATGCTTTGGGGGTGTTTTTCTGCTAAGGGGACAGGACAACTTCACCGCATCAAAGGGACGATGGACGGGGCCATGTACCGTCAGATCTTGGGTGAGAACCTCCTTCCCTCAGCCAGGGCATTGAAAATGGGTCGTGGATGGGTATTCCAGCATGACAATGACCCAAAACACACGGCCAAGGCAACAAAGGAGTGGCTCAAGAAGAAGCACCATTAAGGTCCTGGAGTGGCCTAGCCAGTCTCCAGACCTTAATCCCATAAAAAATCTGTGGAGGGAGCTGAAGGTTCGAGTTGCCAAACGTCAGCCTCGAAACCTTAATGACTTGGAGAAGATCTGCAAAGAGGAGTGGGACAAAATCCCTCCTGAGATGTGTGCAAACCTGGTGGCCAACTACAAGAAACGTCTGACCTCTGTGATTGCCAACAAGGGTTTTGCCACCAAGTACTAAGTCAAGTTTTGCAGAGGGGTCGAATACTTATTTCACTCATTAAAATGCAAATCAATTTATAACATTTTTGACATGTGTTTTTCTGGATTTTTTTGTTGTTATTCTATCTCTCACTGTCCAAATAAACCTACCATTAAAATTATAGACAGATCATTTCTTTGTCAGTGGGCAAACGTACACAATCTGCAGGGGATCAAATTTTTTTCCCTCACTGTAGGTCCCATGTTTGAATCTCGTCACAGTCAAAGCAAATTATGCATTAGGATTTGTTTCAGTTAGACAAAACCTTCGCTGGCTAATGTTATAGTAAGCCTAAAATAAAACTGTTTAGTCTATATTGCGACTATTTCTGGTGGATTTTCGAAGTACGCATGAATACATCAGTTTAAGAAATTTCCCTGACACTGTGCATGCTTTCTGGGTCAGAATAGACAAAAACTTAGCTGGCTACCACCTTCAGTAGATACGTTATAGTAAGCCTAAAATAAAACTGTTTAGTCTATATTGCGACTATTTTTCTGGTGGATTTTCGAAGAACGCATCCGTACATGATTTTTGGGGTAATACAGGCTAGATCAAAACCCCTTGCACAGTAAAAGAGGAGGGGTTTCCACGATTCCCTCGTCTTTTCACTTGACGGAAAAGTCAATTATCGTCACCTGTATTGATAGTTACTGTATCAATGTCATAACGAATAAAAGAAAAACAAACGTTTTTGTGCCATGAGATAGCTTTGGCTGTGTAAAGTTCATATTCAGTCTAGCTAGCAATTGCTCAATTCTTATCAGTATTCCAAGTAGTAATAAGTTAGATACTAGTAAGCCTATTACTGGCTAACATAGATGCTATTTGTGTTGGAGGTGAACGTAATAAGAAATGTTAATCAGTTTAACATAATGCTCAATGGTATCTAGTGAAATATTCAAACTTGGCGTGATGTTAATGCGTGACAAAATGGTCTAATTTCGAGATGCTATACCGACACTGGGCAAACGTATAACACCATGGTGTAGTGACACTGCCACTCACGTGGGAGACCTGGGTTCGAATCCAGTGAGTGTAACAAACATTTATCACTTTAAATTGCAAGCCGGCTGAACTAGGCTTGCCTGGTTCCTTTTCTGGTTCTTTTATATTGATGTGTCGTATTCTTGATGTTAGAGTTGTCATAATGGTGCCCTTGGGAACCAAAATGACTGACACCACTATCGGGGAGTACATAGCCTAACGGTTGAGTATGAGGAAGTGATTAGGGTTCACTAGCTCCCTCCTAATGAGTAATAAAAAGGAAAAGAAAAAAGGGAGAATCAATCACAATAAGCTGATGTCTTTAGCCAGAACATCAACACACAACATTCTGTGCTGTTTGAAGACAAAACTGCTAGAGGCTGTACCTTCTAGCTGTAAATATATCTGAATATGCATGCAGTACAATTCCTCAAACATGACATGTCTACAGGGAACCACTCAGACGGATGTGGAGAGATTTCACACGGAATACTCCATGCGGCGGGAGGGTGGATTTCCGTGATCACTTATTTATCTGAGGCTTTTCAAGTTTTAATTCTTGACACACTACTTTATGACTAAGAGCTGGCGCACGATGTGAAATTACTCGTCACAGACTGCACACTAACGTAGTGATAGCGCTGCAAGCCACTAGAGAAAAGTTATTTATAATAGGCTAGCCTCTTTTTTTTTTTTTTTCCATGCGCAAGAGATGACCTACTTCTGCCAGTCCGCTCTTGTAGCGATATGGTTTTATCTTCTGCAGTGTGTCTGCAATAAAGTCTAACTCATCGCTCTCCGCCTTACTTTCCCTTTATTTTTCTTTCTCTGTTGCTCCATTTCCCCTCACACCCCTCTTTCTGTCGACCTAATCGTCTCTCAGTGTTGCACCTCTCCAATTCATTCATCTTTTTGCACTCCCACGCTCTCTTTCTCTGACCACCTCACCCTCAGCTTTACAACTCTAAGGCCCGGGACACACCGTTCGCATCTTTAGGTTGCTGCAAGCTCAATTTGTAAGTAACCATCACAATCGATGTGTGGGATTACAACAAAAACAATCACGCAGCATGGAGGGTTAGACTCCAGACAAGTCCAGATGTTTAACGTGATCATGATGCCAGACATACTGCATAAATGGGTTGGCAAAAGTAGTCAGATGCCAGGTGTTTTAACTTCCTGAACTTCTGTCTCATTGAAGATTTATGATAAATGTTAACTAATCCAGCCAGCATAAAATATTTAATGCAAAAATGTTCCCCCCAAAATATACTCTAAACACTACAAAAATGTCCCTCAAAAAATGTTTTATTCATTTTCTTAACTGGCCATGTGTACATTATGGATACAATTGGTTTTAATTTGTATTGGTACTTTTCAATTAAATGTGGGCAGCTGTCAACCACATAGTTGACAGCCGCCCATCAGCATGTTCTTCGGGTGCTGATCTACTTCCATTTCTGATACAGCACGGCATAGCAACGCAAAAGTTTGAAAAAAATCCACATCGTGCCACACCCCACAAGCTCTGAAACCTAATCCGGTAAAGGAATCACAGTGGTGCAGATTGCACACCACTGGAATGAATGGACTTCCATTACATGGTATATAGCTTGATGCAATCAGTGTGTCCCGGGCACATCGTGGCTTTGCCTTTCCCTGTTTCTTCTGGGAAGACCACTGGCACCCTCCTAATTAGCATGTAGTTGCATAAACCTGACCAGCATAAAAATTGGCAATGAGAAGTTAAACCTTATTTGTCAATTTTGGGTTGTAAAACAAAACAATGATAATTCTGAAGAAGTCCTGCCAGAAAATGATTGAGGGGGGTGTGATGTCTTAGAGATAAGCCATCCACTCAGCATATTGTGAACTCCCAAATGTCTTAAAGTATAAACTCAACCAAATAGTGTACTCTATGGACTATAGCTGCATTTTCAGCAAACTAACCAAAAAACAATTTAAGAACTGTTATAAATTAGCTTTTAACACACACCAACCATCTGTTTCAGCTTGGGTCTATTAACACATAGCTAACTCAAACTGAAGTCTTTCTCTGCACTACTGTTTGTTACACATTCAACCCCTCAGGAATTACATTCACATACAAATAATTTGAAAACCCTTCTACAAAGCTTCAACTTGCAAAAGGGTAAAATGGTTGGCAACAGTAGCTAGGCAACACAAACCTTCACAAAGGTTTCAGTGATGTTGATGAGAACCATCTCCTGTGGAAATTGACATAAAGTCATTATAGGCAGTGATGTAGTTCTTCTCCATGCCCATAGCGTGGCCTCTCTAAGACTAGCTACACAAGACACAGTTACACCCCATTAAAACACTCAGCTCATGTTGGTAATTCTAGCAAGAATGATGAAATACTGAAGAAGAGGTAGGCAACCCTGTTACTGGATTGCTGCAGTAGGCCTACTGCGGGATTTTATCCCAAACAGAATAACCTGACCAAGTAAGCTATAGCACCTCAAAGTAGTCAGGCCTGATTCATACATAATTTTTACCAAGTTTTTACATAATTTCACAATTAATCTACACAACATACCCCATAATGACTAAGCTAAAACATGTTGGTAGAAATGTGTCCGATTTATTGAGAACTGCAATATCTCATGAGAATTCAGACCCTTCATTCAGACCTTTTACTTTGTGGAAGAGCCAAAGAGACTTCTTGGGTCTGCCTCTACCAGCTTCACACGCCCTGAATTTGGGGATTTTCACGATCCTCTCAAGCTCTTTCAGATTGGATAGGTAACGTTGTTGAACTGCATTCTTCAAGTCTCCCAACAGCATGATGCTCCAACCACCACGCTTCATCGCAGGGATGGTATTTGCAAGGTCACGAGTGGTACCTTTTCGCCAGACCTAGCACTTGGCATTGAGCCAACTCATTTGATTTTAGTCTCATCAGACGAGAATATTTTTCCCGCATGCTCTCAGAGTCGTTCAGGCAGCATGTCATATGCCTTTTACTCAGTAGTGGCTTTCATCTAACCACTCCATAACAAAAGTATGATTGACGGCACTACAGAGATAGTTGTCCTTCAGGCAGGTTCTTCCGTCGCAGCAGAAAAAAATCTGTTATTGGCCATAAAGTTCTGTTATTGGCCATTGGGTTGTTCTTGCCTCGTTACGTAGGTTTACCAGCTCTAAGAAGAGTCTTGGTGGTTTGAAACTTCTTACATTTAACAATCATAGAGCTGACTGTGCTCCGGGGGACTTCCAATGCTTTATTATTTTTTAACCTTCCTCAGATCTATGCCTATACCGAATTCTATCTTTGAGGTTTAAAGCGTTCCTTGGACTTCATAGCAAGGTTTCTGCTCTAACAGTGAAGCATGAAGCCTTATATATACACAGGTATGTGCTTTTCTAAAACGTTCAATCAATTAAATTAACCACAGGTAAAAAAATAATAATAATAATAATAAATATATATATATATATATATATATGCTTTGTCAGCATGGGACAGTGTGTGGAGATTGATAAAAAAAGAATATATTTAATCAATTATAAATATAGTCTATAATACAACAAGTATGCTTACAAACTTCATTAAGTTAAACAATTTAAACAAGTTTTTGGTCAATTACCACAAAATATAAAATAAATTATATATTTAGTTTAAAAATAATTACAAATGAACTGATATTATTTGTTTATACAAGTAGGCTATAACCGTCCAGCGTAAATCAATGTTAAAAACACCTATGCCAGTGTTCTTAGGTGATTAAAAAAGATTTCGAAACCCTGGACTGTGCTTTTTTTCCCAAAAAATTCTTTAGGCTCTGTGAAGGCATTGGGGGTCATGGCTAGACTGTAATTTAAGTCTTCACATTGATATTAAAACAGATTTAAGTAAAAACTCACTTGGCCACTCACAAACATTCACTGGATTCTTGGTAAGAAAAAAATTATTTGGCCTTATGTTCGTGGTTTTCATCCTAATAAAAGGTGCATTCCTCCTTGAGTGTCTAGTGTAAAGTACACCGAAGCAGATTTCTTCTAAGATTTTAAGCCTGTGCTTATTGGTAACAGATGTGGTATGTATGGCAGGATAGACATTTAAGGATAAAATAATTCCTTATTATCATCTCACATAGAGCAAGTCTTATGAGATTTGTTAAGCCAAATTTGGCTCCTGAAATAATTTAGGTTTGCTTAAACAGAGGGGTACTTATGCAACTACTAGGCAATATCTTAGTGAATAATTTTTATGCCTTAATCAAATCAAATTTGGAGAATTTTATTTTCACTGAATTTGTATAACATTTTTCTGTATGTCAAACACTAAGAACATTAAATCCATTTTAAATTCCAATACAACAACATGAAAATATCCAAGCAGAGTGAAAACCTACGCAATCATCTGTAAATGCAAAACACCAGTGTAATACTTAGGAAGTCGGATGTTTTTCTAGTTTTTGAAAATATGTTGATCACATCCTTTGGATAATACCGCAATGTCACTTGTGCTGGTTTGCAGAACCTGCAGCCAGCACAACATAAAAATAACTCATAAAATGTGTTATCCATCCTCTATTTAAAAAGCATTTCAGTTGAAGCATTTTAACCATCACAACTGATCAAAATGTATCATGGCTTCCTTGTACCTCTTCAGCAGACATACGGTGAGCAATATTTGGAACATTTAATTACAGAAATATCACAATTTTAAAATGCAATACATAAGGGGATTGTCCACCTGTTGCTAGGCTAACTCTAGTAAACTCTAGTAATTGGAAGTGAATGTTGCATCTGACTAGCCAAACTAGCCTGAACTCTGGACAACAGGGAATGTTTCTTAAAGATGTGCTGGGCACCAGGGAGGACAATTAGTTTAGGCATGTAGTTCAATGAGTAGGACTTTGTTTTTAAATAAAAAGGGGATATATTTTTTTATAAAATGTGTTATCTGCCTTAATCAACAATTTAACAATCAGGCCAAACTATTCCTATGAGTAAAGTTTTAATAGTAATCTTAAATAAAACCGAAATGTACCTGACTAAAGGTTCAACCGCTTTTAGGGCACTGGATATCCACAACTAAACATCTGAGGTTTCCCAGTTCAGTCAAATCAAAAACATAATTGAACATGCTTGGAGCACTCAAGACTGGGGTTGGCAATTCCCTTTACTAGGTTGTTATACATACCTTGGGTTACTCATACAATGTTTAGGAATAGGCTAATGAAAAGTGAAACTTAATGTCCATAGACCTAGTAATGTATGGACTTGTGAATTCACAATGTAAACAAAACATACAGCATTATAATAATACAAACAAATAATGTAAAACAAATGTTAATAATGTAATTTCTGGATCACAGACCAAGTGCTATTTGCATGTGTAGATTAATGTCATAATACATGGATGGAAGACAAGAAAGTTAGATAGATCTGAAGTACAGTTTTGGTGCAACGATAATGTCTGTTGTGGAAACAGAAACGGGAAGTGCTTGCAACAAATTATTTTTTCAATTTCATTTGTTGAACGTATCGTGCAATCTCGAAAAAGAATGCCTGCCGCTTGATTCCTAACAACAAAAAATTGATATGAACCTGTATGCACTCACTATTTTAAGAAGCTCTGGATAACAGCGTTTGCTAAATGACCAAAATGTAACCATAATACCTCGAATACATTATCTAAATGTAAGTTATATTTTCAAACCGTTATCTAGGACAATTTTCTTCAAAAATCCAATTTCAAATCTGTCAGTAGTTGTTTCCCAGCAATGATGCAATATAAACAAACTCTCACGCTCTAGAAAAACACACTGGCAGCTTGTGTAACTTGGCTAGATAGTTTCAACACATCCAATGTAAAAACAGCAAAGCATTTACCTGAAATTATAAGACGGTAATTTACTGCTTTCCTTCATAAGAAAACGATAAAGAGACAGCACCTGTGTTCTCGTGGACGCTGCCATCTTGCAAACAATTCTCCGACCTTCGAGTTTAGGACCCCCGTCAAAAAGCTGTGTTCGAGCGCCAGTATACAATCAAATGTTTTAGTTTAACGTTTCAAAGCTTGTACGATTTATTACCACCTTAATTTTTGATAAACATATGAAAATACATACATTTCATGATTGACATCCACTCATGTTTATGTATTATAATAAATTATATCAATTAAAACACAGGCATATTTTCGGTCTTCTCAAAACAACACCGCTTGACAGTGTGTAAGGTGAGCTATCTTTCTGCTGTGCTTTTTATAATGTTAATGTTTTCTCACTCGTCTTCTTTTTGAATGACCTTTTCTCAATTTGAACTCATTGTAATTTTCAAATACGGTTCAACCTTCTAAGGCACCCATTTCCATTGACGACAACATGTCTCTATGTTTCAGCATAGTCGTAATCATTAGGTTAAGCAGTGAAGACCATCTGTTAGTCTTAAATCTTTTGATTTAATCTTTTGATAGTAGGCACGGGTGAAGTGAGCACAACATTTGCAAAAACATAAATAACCTAAGCTACTGCAGGTATGCTTAAGGACTCGAGTCGTTTCACTACCACCTAGAAACACCTATTTATATTCCCACATTATCCAGCTTTGCACGTGTCAAAATATGTTGGGTATAATAGCAACAATAGGAAGTTTCACTGAAAAGCTATTTTAATTACTGCCGTTACGCGCGGAATGTTCTCATGAAATAGGTTTAAAAGATTTATAGTGGAACTGTAGGCCCTGATCAGTCAGTTGACTGGCCTTATACAGTCAGTGGCGCCCCCAGAAATGTTTCATAGGAGTGCCGAGATGGGGCCATTAAAAAACTTGGGGTGGCACACCAAAACCAAAATCCATAGCTGAATTTCAGGAATTCTATTACGCTGTAGTAGTATGTAGGCTAGTTGAACACTATGTCAGTATGAGACTTAAGGAATCACATACTGATATACTTTGCTTTCTTATTTTACAGTTAATGTTAGTAGGCTAATTATCTGATGTACATAGAATAATATGGGACAGTTAACATTTTGAGTTCCACAACAATCCTGTTTTACTGTGTTATGTATCTGTATATACTTGGGTTAGGCGAGCCTGGCTAAGCATTTGTTATTTTCTTTCACATGAACTATTATGAAAAATATACATTATTGATTTAAAGGAATACTAATGTAAAATATCAGATAGAAGCATATTATGCATAATATGCTGACCGCCCCTTGGCAGTCTTATACAGAACCAGCCCTATGGTTGATCAATCAATGTCAAATGTACATGAAATAATAAAACAAGACAAGGCTTTTCTTTCCTCCTAAGGCAATCATTTCTTAATGCCTTATTAGCCCTTGCCTGTAAGAAATCAGTAGAACTCGTTTTTAGTTAACAGTGCAGCACCTCTCATTTCTGGTTTAGTGACTCATATGTTAATTTTAACTTAGTAACAGGGATTACGCCCTGTATGGTAGGCAGCACTAGTGCTACCACTTCATATACTTTTTTTTAATGATCTATCTATTTCCAGGCTCCCTTGTCTTGTTAACGTGCTAGAGCCTTTGGTTAACAAGAAACTAGTCTTTTTTATGTGATGATGACTTTCTTAATGTAAATCAATGCGGTTGAAGACCTAAATACATCACTATGACAGCAACAACACTTGTTGTTAATGATATTACAAACGCCTTGGATAATAGAGAAAGATTGTACTGCCATGTGTGTTGATCTTTCTAAAGCCAAACCACTCAATCGTTGTCATGCTGAAAGATTTATCTTTTCCCCAGTATTTAAGGATCTTTGTGTTTTGCTCTGTTCATCCTTTTCTCATTCCTGACCAGTCACTTTGTCCCTGCCATTGATAAGCATCCCTATAGCACGATGCTCCCACCTCCATGCTTCACCATAGGGATGGTATTAGCCAGGTGATGAGCAGTACCTTGCTTTCACCTGACGTAACGCTTGGCATTTAGGCCTAATAGTTTGCTTTTTATTCTCATCAGACCAGAGAATCTTTTTCCTCATGCTCTCAGAGTTGTTTAGGCGGTATGTCGTATACCTTTTAGTATAGAGCCACTCTACCATATTAGCCTGATTGATGCAGAGATGGTTGTCCTGCTGATATGTTCTCCCATCTCTGCAGAGAAACTTTGAAACTCTGTTAGAGTGGCCATTGAGTTCTTGGTCACCTCCCTGACCAAGGGCCTTGTTGCCTGGTTACTAAGTTTGGCCAGACGGCCATCTCTACGAAGAGTCTTAGTGGTTCCTAACTTCATCCATTTCACAATGATGGAGTCCACTGTGCTCCTGGGAACTTTCAATGCTTCAGTGTTTTTTATAACCCTCCCCAGATCTATGCCATAACAAAATGATATCTTCAAGGTCTACAGAGAGTTCCTTGGACTTCATGGCTTGGTTTTTGCTCTGACATGCACTGTAAAATGTGGAACCTCATACTGACTGGTGCGTTCCTTCCTAAATCATGTCCAATCAACTGAATTTGCCACAGATGGTCTCCAGTAAATGTACATGATATACTTAACATTTCTAAAATGGTGTTTTAGGTTTGTCGTTATGGGCTTATTATGTATAGATTGCTAATTATCTATAATTTTAGTCCATAGCACAATAAAATGTGGAGAAAGTGAAGGGGTTTGAATAATTTCCGGAGGCACTGTATGGCTCTCTGTATGACACTTTGTCATATACTGGGCCTGGTCACAGACTAAATGTGCTGTTGAATCCCAGGTTGTGCAAGTGTTGTTAAGGTTGAATGTAGTTGAAACTGCCCGGCCAATGTGTCCACAATCAGTTCCTTTGTCTTTTTAACATTGTGGGAGAGATTGTTGTCCTCGCACCGCACTGCCAGATCTCTGACATCCTTCCTGTAGGTTTTCTAATCAAGAAGCAATTCAGACCTGGGACACCATGGTAAGATCAATTAACTACTGGGCAAAAACAAATTAAAAGGAACTGTTTCTTATCTCCAGGGCCAGAGTTGATGAGCGCTGCTGTTAGCTCTCTTAAAATCTAACTATAATCTGTGGCATTCACAGGGCCGGTGGGCCCAGCTAATATCTACCCTGGCAAAACACTGAATTAAATCTGATTTGATAAATTAAATCTGATTTGAATATTGGCCTATTTCATGTTAAAGAGAGGAACCCGAAACAACTTGGGTAATCTGGAACAACCTGTAGGACAGAAAATGTGTCTCTTACTTAAAAGCATATCATCTAGGTCGTTTTTTATTGAAACAAAGTATGGTGGATGTTGGCATCTGATTCATTCATCTGATTTTGCGTACCCATATAAACCTGTACACTTTGTCATACATGCCCTTTCACACACACACACACCCACGCAACCCTTGGCATATGCCAGTCTGGTTTAATCTCAATTTAGAGAAAATGGATACGATGCCTGTCTTTTAAAATGTTTCCCATGGTGTCCCATTTCATTTATTTTTTATGACATTGTATTACTGTATTATACATTTTATTAATTGTTTAATTCCTAATACCTATGTGTGGTGCCTGTGGTTTAAGCCAATTTGTAGTAATCTGTTTAAGTGCTGTTATTCTCTGAGTTTTGATATGGTAATTATCGTATTGAAGGACTAGCGAATGAGGGGGATTATGTTTCCTGGGGTTTGGAGAGAGCGTACATTTATATTGGCAAATACATTGTACAGTATACTACGGTCCAAAATTAATTGAGGACTCTGCCGGGATATAATGTATGGGTGTGGTTAGCCCTGCTCTCCCCAAGTTATGCCGGCATCTAGGTGTGAAATGATTTATATTTTCATTGTACTGTATGAGTTATGAAAAATTCTGTCAGTATTGTCCAAGAGTATTCCCTCCAGAGTTAAGTGTGTGTTATCTTGGTATTTCTGGATCTCTCCTCCCAGTCCTCATGTCTTATTACTATTTGTGTTCCCTGTCGGTTTCCTCTGTAATATTCTCTTTTGCTTTTGTCTTTGATAAATCTGGATATTCTTAGTGTTTTCCTTGTTATATGTCTTTGCTGTATATGTATATATTTTTTTAATCATAAACAGATATGTCATTAGGCATTCTGTTAGGCCTCACCACTTTAATTAGAATTTCTGGAGGTTTCACTTTTTTTGTTCTCAAGTGTAGTGTATCTGTCCCTATGTCTGTGAGCTTCTGATGGCACCATGTCAGAAATTTTTCAGGCCACATTTGAAATGTATTATTGTCTGCACGTTGAAAAACACCAACTACAATTTCCTGCAAGTGGATCTATTCTGTTTGCATCTCTTTGGTTTTTAGTGATGCAGATATTTTCCATTTTCCCAATTTGTCTCAATTGTCTACTGAAATTGTATAATTCCAGTTGTTGGTTTTTCTATTTGTTGGACTTATATATTTTTCCAATTAACCTGTTGATGCTGGTTTCTTCCGGACCAGACTTCAGTTGGGCAGCAAAGTCACATTGTTTTTAGGTTTGGTAGTTCGAATCCCCCTGCATGTTTACATAGTTTGATTGATTTTAGTTTCACATACACTTTTCTTTCCTCCAGATAATTCTATGAGCAGTTTGTCTTACTGTTGGAATGTATTTAAAATAACTGGTATTGGTATTTTCCTACAACAGTAACAATCTGGAGGACATTAATTTCAAATGTTTAAACACTTCCTGTTATTGTTAACAGGACTATTTCCCTTGTCTTTGTAGATCCTGTTTAAGCTGGTTTAAAAAAAATATGGAGAAGTAATGTTGAAATACTTTTCTAATGTGTTGTTGAATAGTAATTCCAAAGTAGTTAATTTTTTACTTATCAAGTGTCTATATCCACATAAGGAACTGTGTTGTTTATTTCCTTCATACTGGCACAAACTGAGGTATTTTTAAGTAGAGTGTAGAATTAGCATTGCCAGTTGATTTTTTGAGAGTATGTGCCTTTTAACTAAAGAGGAATAACGGCAAATAATCAATGTGTTATATATCCTATTAGGTGTTCGCATAACATTATTTCTCTGAAGTCTGCTGGACACATCCCATTTGGTCTGAGTTTATAATATTCGGGGTCAAATAATTTTTTCTATTAACATGAATTGGTGTAACTGATTTTTGATCAGTATAGAATAGCAATGTTGGTTATTACAATGCACATTCTGGTGGATCTTTACTTTCTGATTAACAGTACTCATTGCTCATCACAGAGTTCCAAGTTGATCTGTATTCTCTGTTGTCAAAACCTCCAATTACATAATAAGGCACTATTTCTTATTTATATTCCCTATATATTTTGCATGTCTATACATTGCTTGCTACCTTTTTCTCCTTATCATAATATTATCATAGAAATTACCAATGATTTGGAAGGGTTAGGGTTAACCCTAAGTCTGAGTTGGCATTGATCAAGTTCAAGTTGTTTCACAAGTCATGAAATTAGTCCAGGACCTGAGTACAACACTGCTTCAGAGAGATTTATTTGTTGTACGTCGGCTGTCTGTTATATATTCTTGTACCTCTGGATTGTGGAGGTTATTGTAGCATTTGACTTTGAGTAATTCATATTTTTTTCCTTTGGTGGCGGTTTTGGAGTTACCTTTATTTTCCTGCTATGTTGTCCGTTTTACACTGCTCAAAAAAATGAAGGGAACATGTAATCATCACAGTATAACACCAAGTAAATTAAACTTCAGGGATATCAATCTATCCAGTTAATAAGCATAAGCGATTGTGTTTTGGTGCAAATGAAAGTGACAACAGATGCATTGGAGAGGCAACAGCAAGAAAACCCCCAAAAAGGGAATGGTTTTGCAGGTGGTGGCCACAGATAATTGCTCTCTCCTTATCCTTCCTGACTGATTCTTCTCTAGTGTCCTTGTTGCTACTGGTAGCATGAGGCGGTACCTGCTGCCTATTCAGGTTACACAGGTAGTCCAGCTCCTCCAGGATGGCACATCCATACACGTCACAAGAAGGTTTGCTGTGTCTCCCAGTACAGTCTCAAGAGCATGGAGGAGATACCAGGAGACGGGCCGTTACACGAGGAGAGCTGGACAGGGCCATAGAAGGGCAGCAACCCAGCAGCAGGACCGGTATCTGCTCCTTTGTGCGAGGAGGAACAAGAGGAGCACTGCCAGAGCCCTACACAATGACCTCCAGCGGGCTACTGGTGTGCATGTTTCAGACCAAACTGTCAGAAACAGACTCCATGAGGGTGGCATGAGGGCCCGATGTCCTCTAGTGGGACCTGTGCTCACAACCCAGCACCGTGCAGCTTGATTGGCATTTGCCAGAGACCACCGGAATTGGCAGGTCCGCCAATGGCGCCCCGTTCTCTTCACAGATGAGAGCAGATTCACACTGAGCACATGTGACAGAAGTGAAAGAGTCTGGTGATGCTGTGGTCAACGTTATGCTGCCTGCAACATCATCCAGTATGACCGGTTTGGCGGTTGGTCAGTGATGGTCTGAGGAGGCATATCCTTGGAGGGTCGCACAGATCTCCACGTGCTAGCCAACAGTACCCTGACTGCTATTAGGTACCAGAATGAAATCCTCAGACCTATCGTCTGACCTTACGCTGGTGCAATCGGCCCTGGGTTCCTCCTGGTGCAGGATAATGCCCGGCCTCATGTGGCCAGAGTGTTTAGGCAGTTCCTGGATGATGAAGGCATTGATGCCATTGACTGGCCCTCATGTTCCCCAGATCTGAATCCAATTGAGAACCTCTGGAACGTTATGTACCGGTGCATACGACACCGCCAAGTAGCACCACAGACTGTCCAGGAGCCCACTGAGACCCTGATCCAGGTCTTGGAGGAGATCCCCTAGGATGCCATCCACCATCTCATCAGGAGCATGCCCAAACATTGTTGGGAGTGCATACAGGCACGTGGAGGCCACACACACTACTGAGTCACATTATAAGTTGCTGTGATGAAAGTCACGCAAGTTGGAACAGCCTGTGATTTCAATTGTTTACTTTGATTTTTGGTGTGAGTTTGAATCCTCAATCTGTTGGTGATTTTGGTTTCCATTGACCGTTGTTACATCATTTTGTTCTCAACGAATTACGTAATGTACAGTAAAGATTTTGATACTTTAATACTTTAATAGATTTTGAGACTTAAATATATTTCGTTCATCAAGATCTGATGTGTGATTTAAGTGTTCCCTTCATTTTTTTGAGAAGTGTATAAAGCAAGTATTTCATGGGCTTTTGGGCCCATGTTTAGTAAATGTCAAAGCCATTTGATATAGACACATTTTTCCTTTATTTCAATATTAGTTGATTTCCATAATTTTTTTGTGTTTATATACAGCTCTGGAAAAAACTAAGAGACCACTGCAAAATTATCAGTTTCTCTGATTTTAATATTCATAGGTATATGTTTGAGTAAAATGAACAGTTTTGTTTTATTCTATAAACTATTGACAACATTACTCCCAAATTCCAAATAAAAATATTGTCATTTAGAGTATTTATTTGTAGAAAATAACAACTGGTCAAAATAACCAAAAAAATGCATTGTTTTCAAACCTCAAATAATGCAAAGAAAACAAATTTATATTCATTTTTCAACAACAAAATACTGTTTTAACTTAGAAAGAGTTCAGAAATCAATATTTGGTGGAATAACCCTGATTTTTTAATCACAGCTTTCATGCGTCTTGGCATGCTCTCCACCAGTCTGTCACATTGCTGTTGGGTGACTTTATGCCACTCCTGGCTCAAAAATTCAAGTAGCTCGGCTTTGTTTGATGGCTTGTGACCATCCATCTTTCTCTTGATCAAATTCCAGAGGTTTTCAATGGGGTTCAGGTCTGGAGATTGGGCTGGCCATGACAGGGTCTTGATCTGGTGGTCCTCCATCCACACCATTGTCCTGCTGGAAAAAACAATTCTCAGAGTTGGGGAACATTGTCAGAACAGAAGGAAGCAGGTGTTCTTCCAGGATAACCTTGTACTTGGCTTGAATCATTCGTCCCTCACAAAGACAAATCTGCCCGATTCCAGCCTTGCTGAAGTATACCCAGATAATCACCGATCCTTCACCAAATTTCACAGTGGGTGCGAGACACTGTGGCTTGTAGGCCTCTCCAGGTCTCCGTCTAACCATTAGACGACCAGGTGTTGGGCAAAGCTGAAAATTTGACTCGTCAGAGAAGATGACCTTACTCCATTCCTCTACGGTCCAATCCTTATGGTCTTTTGCAAAGTTCAGCCTGGCTCTTCTTTGCTTCTCATTGATGAAGGACTGTTTTCAAGCTTTGCACAACTTCAGCCCTGCCCCTAGGAGCCTGTTTCGAAGCGTCCTCGCCATGCACTTCACCCCAGCTGCTGTTTGCCATTCTTTTTGTAGGTCACTTGATGTCATCCTATGGTTGTTGAGTGACATTCGAATGAGTTGACGGTCATCTCAGTCAGTGGACTGTCTTTTTTGCCCTCTGCCAGTCCGTAGCTTTGTTGTCCTCAATGTCTGTTGCTTGACCTTTGTTCTTATGAACCGCCGTCTATTAAATTTTCAGGATGGAGGCAACCTGACGCTCACTGTATCCCTCTGCCAGTAAAGCCAGAATTGAACCCTTCTTTTCCTCACTCAAAGCTTTTCTTTTCAACTCGTTTGTCATGCTGAATAGTTATTTTTTTTATTCAACTTACCTTTGAGGTACTGCTTGCACTGTTTTTGCCATCCAGCTAGTCCTATTGCAAGAGGATAATGATGATCACAGCAGTGGTTTTTATACTTTTCCTCATTAAATTAGATTTGGTTCAGGTAATCACCTGATCAGTACCTCATTGAGTAAAATGAGGTGTTCCTGTGTTGGAATTTAACAGACACTGGAATGGAATGGCTGCCATACATGTAAAGATGCTGATTTAAGAAAAAAATGGAGTGGTCAGAGCTGTATGTTCTTATATATATATATATGAACATACATATATGTCCATGAATAATTATATATATATATATATATATATATATATATATATACAGGTGCTGGTCATATAATTAGAATATCATCAAAAAGTTGATTTATTTCAGTAATTCCATTTAAAAAGTGAAACTTGGATATTATATTCATTCATTACACACAGACTGATATATTCCAAATGTTTATTTCATTTAATTGTGATGATTAAGACTGACAACTAATGAAAATCCCAAATTCAGTATCTCCGAAAATT
>JACXGI010007065.1:0-14319 GCA_016801175.1 Esox masquinongy
TTAATGTGACTCAGTCTACCTGCCGACCAGCCTAATGTAACGGTGTATTTCTGTTTTCCGTGCCTTTCCTAGCACCCGCGGTGGTAGTCGTTCCCACAGTCGCTCTCGTAGTCGTGGACGCTCTTCGTCTCGTTCCAGCTCCAGATCCTCCAAGTCCTCACGTTCCTCCTCACGTTCCCGCTCTCGCTCCTACTCCCGATCACGCTCCAGGTACGTCCAGATAGAACTCCTCCGGAATTAACAGTAAGGTCTGATTTTTCGAATTCCTGTAACCACCTGTAATGTATAATTAAAATGGACCGGTCGACATCTCACCTATTCGTTTAGGTGTAGATAAAGAATAATATTGGCGATGCGTAACATTGTGGGAGGAGCATAATTCAGTACGATCGTGTCGTTTGTCTTTTCCCTCCCCAGGAGCAGAAGCCGATCCAGGTCGTCCCGCAGTCGATCTCGTTCCAAGTCTCGCTCCAGATCTCGCTCTCCTGACAAGAGACGGTCGGAAAGGCACGGACACACCTCTGCGCCCGCCTCCCAGCAGTCCCGTAGCCCTTCCCCTCCGTACGTCCCTCTCATCTCAGCTTGCAACGCACCCCGTTCTCCACACATTATTTGGCCTCTAATGTATGGTGTACAAACGGGCTTAATGGAGGCTAGGAGCAGAATAGTAACTTGGCCGTCGACACGACGGAGGCAGTCAGTTCCCCGTTGAAAAGGCGGGACGTTAACGGGTGTATTGTGTGCGTGTTGATGTCTTTACTGAATGTGTCGGTTGTCACCTCCACAGCACTACCTCTGGGCTTGGCTCCGCAGGTGCTAACCTGCCTCCCGACAGCAGGCTGGGAGAGGAGAACAAGGGCCATCAGCTGCTTATGAAGATGGGTTGGAGTGGTTCAGGGGGGCTTGGGGCAAAGGAGCAGGGCATCCAGGACCCCATCAAGGGGGGAGAACTCCGGGACAAGTGGGACCAGTATAAAGGAGTGGGGGTGTCCCTGGATGACCCTTATGAGAACTACCGCAGGAACAAGAGTTACAATTTTGTTGCTCGCATGAAAGCAAGGGAGGAAGGTATGAATGTTACGTCTTTCTCTGTGATACGTCTTTCTCTGTCATTCTTATGTTGTGGACAGATACTGTGAACCCCAGAAGTATTTGGACAGTGCACATGTCTCAGTTTGGCTCTGTATTTGAGCAATTTAGATATGATACAATGACTATGGGTTTAAATTGAACTTGAGGGTGTTTGTTATTCATATTGGATGAATCCTTTAGAACGGTATGCATGTTTTGCACAGTCCCCCATTTCAGGGTACCAAAAGGATTTAAACGGTTGGATTCAACACTGTCTCTTATTAGTCAGGTATTTTTTGCATTGCTAGTGCATGCTCAAGTCTGCTTGATTCTAGGCGGTGTCTGACAACTCGAGCATCAAAATAATCAAAGAGTCAAGCTGGCCTTGATTAGGCAGATAAAACAGAAAAACATCCAAAATGAACTGTTCCTCACACAAAGAAAAACAAAAGCACTAGTCAGCAAATAGCAAAATTTCTAGACCTAGGAAGACAGCTATAGTGCAAATGCTTAAAACAGATAGAGAGTTCTGGAACAAAGTGTTATGGACAGATGAGACCATGGTTAACACTTACCACAGTGATGGAAAGTGCGGATAAGGAACCTATGATCTAAACTCACGCAGTGGTTCCCTGCACTGGTCCTCGAATACCCCCAACAGTACACATTTTTTTTGTAGCTCCAGCCAAGCACACTTGATTCAACTTGTCATCTAATTATCAGGACCTCATTGAGTTGAATTGGGTATGCTTGTGCATCCTGGGTCCTTTGATCATTCTTGAGATGTCTCTAGACTGGAGTCCAGCTGTGGCATATTAAATTGACCAAATGTGATTTAGAAAGGCCCACAGTGGGTTCCATCATTGTGAAATGGAACAAGCAGACCTCCTAGACCTGGCTGTTCGGCCAAAAGATTAATGTTGACAGAGCTTGAGATGATCTGCAAAGAAGTATGGTAAAAACTTTACCAATCCAGGTGTGCATAGCTGGTAGAGGCATACCCAAGAAGACTGGAAGCTGTGATCACTGCCAATGATGCTTCTATAAAGTACTGAATAAAGGGTCTGAATACTTACATACATGAGACATTTCTTCTTCTTTCAAAAAAAAGTCGATGACAAATTCAAATCTATGACAAAATGTAGAGAAAATGAAGGGGTCTGAATAAACTACTAAATATTATTTCAAATCCAATGTGTCAATGTCCAAATACCTACAGCGTTTAATGTATATGTTTGGTGATGTGACATTCTAAAATGTAACAAGTTGTATTGTTTGTTTCAGTGAATCGTGAACCACAGGAACCGCCTCCAGCGGAATGATGTGCATCGTGAAGCTAACAACTCGTAAAACAGTTTTTTGTACTGAATGGTTTTTCCGTCTGTGCAAGATCTTCATATACCAGAAGGATGAGGTTCTTAGTTTCGAATGTTGCTATTCTTGTGATACTTTTTCATGTATTCTTCTCATGTTCCAGGAGTTGGTGACTTTGCAATGGATAGAAATATTATTGTGTTGCTCTTTTGTAAGAAATAAAAACAAAATCCCACAAAATCAGCAAATTCATATGGAATTAATGTCATGTTAGCTGTAACTGTGAATCAAGTAACCCTATGCTAACCACATGCTGTAGAAATAAAGCATTTTAAATACTTGTGTTAATATTGTTTGTATAAATACACTCAATTAATTAACCTTTAATTTAGATTAAAAGTAAAGTATTTAAAGATTTAAGTATGTACAAAACAATACATTTTCACCCCCCAAGGACTTCTGTAAAATTTTGTGTTAATTGTTATATTTTGTTTGACAATTTAATGAAAAGTAATTACATATGAACTTCGTTTGACTGAAACAAAAGGTTATTAGACACAAAAATAACAATTCAAATTTATTAAATTTTTCTGCACAACGTTTTACATTAGCAGTTGTCACAAAGTGCTTTTACAGATACCCAGCCTGAGACACCAAAGAGCAAGCAACAAGAGTAAATACACAGTGGCCAGGAAAACTTAGAGAGGAACCAGATTTGGGAGTGGCCAGTCCTCTTCTGGCTGTGCTGGCTGAAGATAAGAGTACATGGCCTTTTGGGCCACATAAATGTTTTTGTATGATCAGAAGACAACCAGGTCAATAAATGCAAGTGAGCATTGACCAGAGTCCCTAAACATGTACCCTTTAGTAAATACTTAGTAAAAACATTTTTGGCAGTAATTAAAGCTACAAGATTAGCAGCTTTGCAAATCTGTTTCCTGCTATTTCTCTTTGACTGGACCAATCTAGGATACTCCATTTCTTTTTGAGCTGTGTCTTTAGACCATTGCTTGCAAAGGGGATTGTCTGCCCCATTTGAAGGTCTCGTGCAGACTGATGCAGGTTTTCCATATGGATTTTCCTGTATTTGGCTGTATACATCTTGCCCTCAACCCTCCCAAGTCTATGCAGAAGAACATCATCCCCATAACATGCTGACACCACGTCGTATCCTGGGTTTTCCCTGGTTTTCTCAGCAATGGGCTGTTTTGGCTTTGTGTTTCACATAGAGTTTTGCATATACTCCACAAAGTTTCAACCGTGAACTGGATAATTTTGAAAGTTTGAGATACAGCCCAAGCATGACTGGTCCTTATCCAAAACTATCCAGGAATTGACTTGAAATCTCCTTGGTCTTCATGGTGTGGTTGTTTGGATGGGCTTCCATGAAAAGTGGATACATTCTGAGATTATCTGAGACATTGAGATTGTGACATCTTAATATCACACAGTTGGACTATTAAATTAATTATGTACTTTCTGAAGGCAACAGGCTGCACCACAGCTAATTTAAGAATGTCATAGCATGAATGCATAATTATTTGTGTTTGTTTTTATCAGAAAATTAGGGTCTTTGGTATGAAATGGTTTAACAGTACTATGTACCATTCCCAGTGAAATGCGTAGAGTCCCGGTAGCTCCAGGTGGTCAGATCAGATATAGTGGTACTCCCTCATCTCCTGAAGAACCTCCTCCAATGCCTCCTCCATAGTCAACTTGGGAGGCTTGTGACAGCGGATGAACTACAAAACAAAGCTCAGCGCTAGTAAAATTCTACTACAGTTTTTTTTAAATTTCCGATGAGGACTTACAATTCAAGTTAAAAATACAATTCAAGTTAAATAATCCTAAAACAATTTCATCGTGTTGACAGAATACAGAGTTCACAAATTCGGGTCCAGGGCATATATCTAACAATGGATGACATCCTTGGATGAGAGGATGGGTGGCAGGGTAGGGCAGGTATTTGACAATTACACCTTAATTCCTGCACATGCAGCGATTCATTTAGGCTTGGGCGTTAGGGCGGCCTACCTCCTTGGTGTCCTCCAGGGTGGTGTATGGGTGGTCTGCAGGGCCCAGGGACTGCAGCAGGGAGTAGTGGAGGTGGCGGCTGGTCTGGACAAAGTGTTTGGTAAGACTCAGCTGTTGCCTCAGCATGTCGTTGAGGGCAAACACAACAGGGCTGTATGTACTAAGGGCTGGGGAGAAAGAAGACCGTAGAGGTGTGGTCAGGACCGAGCCTGATGCTGTTTAGATAAGAGATTATGCTTCAAGCATTGTTTTAAAATTGGTGACAATGAGGAGGTTGAAACTTGCATCAACCAGCATCAGTTCTGGTGTAGCAGAAAACGCTTTGACTACTTTAGAAAAAGGCTCACCTGAGGCATTTTTATAGAAACAATTGTATGCTGCTATGCTGGGTCGGGGTCCATTCCATTTCAATCCCACTCAATTCAGAAGGTAAACTAATTCAAGTTTTCAATTAAATTAAATCATTTCATTTCATTGCAACGTACAGAAGAATTTGAATTTTCACTTCATGAACCGACTGGAATTGAAATTGACTACAACCCTGGCTTTACATTTTTTTTTTTTAAATGAGCAAGAATTGTGCCTCATTCTTCCGAACCAAGGCTGTAAGGACATACCCCTCAAGGCCTCTGCACTGACTGTGTGACCGGCCACAGGGGCTGGATCCACATAGGACTTCCCCAACGCTGGCCCTAGCGTGGCCACACCTAGACAGGGGAATGACAGATCAGCTTAAGTGACAATAGGAATGACAGACATGTAGCTGTTATGGTAGTAGGGCATTACACGGAACAAATCTTTTGTCACGGCAAATGCTATTGTAGCTATTTAGCGGACCAACCGGAAGACCAGGTGTAGGTCAGTCCGTCTGGTTGGGTTTGCACAGCAGCCTCTCTAAAGCTCCTTCTGCTTGGGGAGCTTCTTTTACACGCTCTTGATGGAGTGATTGTGTCAGCCTCAGAGCTGGAGTGGGACGACCCGGAACTGGATCCTCCGGTGCTACTGCCACTGAATGAATCTGCAGTTCTGCTGTAGTCTTTGTGGGTGATGTGACTGTCCCCCTCTGAAACACTAGAGTGCCTGGAGTCTCTCCGGGACGTGGCAGACATGCTGTTCTCCTTGGCCGAGCTGACTTCTGGAACATCCTCATCTCTGTCTCCCAGGTGCTCAGAAATCTCGGACACACTACTCCTGTCTGTTTCCGTCCTGATCTCACTCTCAAAGTCACTCTCATAGTCCCACATGGACTCCTCTGAAGGGACCCGCTCCTCAGTAGAAGGTTCCATCATAAAAGATCTAGGAGAAGGGTCCCGGTGAGCTTTCTGGAAAATAAAACTTCTTGTAAGCAATTTAAAATGTTTCCCAAAAAGAACCTCATGGTACAACAGGCTATCATTAATACCAACCATTTTAGATTTAGCTTTCTCAGACATCCCAACCGTGCTGACTGGAGCTAGGTCATCCAGTGACATAATGTTCATCTTGTATTCTGCAGAGACAACGTGCCTTGATGATGAATCAACTACATGGAGGAAATTAAATCAAGAAAGCTCACTGTTACAATGCAGACAATTCACAGTTCTATACTGTTTTACTACAATGGAGGCTAAAGACGTTTAACACAGGAGATTTTACCATCAGAGATGCCACTTTTCTCACTGATGGCATCGTCAGGGGGCAGGTCCTCGGGGAAGAGCTCCTCCAGGGAGTGCACTTCGCTGAGGGCAGACAATGAGGACCGGGAGAGCCTGACATGCCTAGGCTGTCTTCCAGGGGAGGGTGCATCGGGGGACGAGAGTGTTTGAGAGAGGACCACTGAGTCACTGCCGACGGAGAGAGAAGGGCTGTGCTGGGCCAAAACCTGGCCAGAAAAGTGCCTGGGCAATCTGTGCCGTGGAGGAGAGGGTGGAGAGCAAGACTGGGCTCTGACTGAGGATGGACGGTGTGCCAGTGCGGTCGAGGGGGTGTGTTTGCCAGTGGGGATGAGTGGAGGTGAGGGGGAAGACTTCTGGCTGCTTTTGATGAACAGCTATAACAAAAAAACAGAGATGAGTGGTTAGATTCCACATTGCTGGAACTAAATTGTTACTAATAAATAATACCCCTGTAAGTACAGAAGAGTACCTTTCTAGCTTTTTTCTGTGAGGAGGACACTCTTGCTTCTTGGCCCAAGCCATCCTCTGATGACCCCAAATAATCTCCCAGGATCTTTCTCATATCATCCTCATCACTGTCCAGTGTCACACCTCCACTGGCCTCCCTGGCTGGAGTAGCGGCTTTGGATACCCCCAGCCGCGTTGCATGGAGATATGGGCCTTTCTCCTTGGGAGCTGCTACATCAGACGTAGGTGATGCCGTCTTTGGCTTCTTCAGGAAGCGTTTCCCCTTCATGCTGAGCTCACTGCTGGACTGGGCAGACAGGGGCGGGGAGGTCTCCCTCTCCTGAGTGGCTTGTGGAATAGTCCTATCAGAAGGTCCTGATCCATTCCTGGCATGTTGCTGATTCCAGATGCGATTCTCTATCAGGGCCAGTCGGCTCAGGGCAGTGCTCTGTGAGCTCCTTTGGGATGTGGTCACATATTTGGGCTGAACCGATAGAGTCCTACCCAGTGCTGGAGGTTGGCTTTCACGTGGAGGGTCTTTCTTGAGGAACCTGCTCCCTCCACCTGCCCTAAGGCCCTCTAGCTGCGGATTGTCTATTCCCAGCTTTTTGCCGATGATCTCATTGGGATGTTCGCTATCAGAGTCCACTGACGATAGTGATAGGTTACTCAGATCCAGAATTTGTCTGAATTCGTCTTGTGAGCTGTTTCTTCTATTGGCAATGGCATCCACATATCCCTGGGCAAATAAGAATGATTCAGATGAAAAGCATTCCGTGAATACTTTCTACCCACTATTCTTTTGAGTAACATTAGCTAAATGAACAAAAATTGTTATTAAGTGGTTGACTTACTGGATGGCCATGTGTTTTGGATGTCCCTTTGGCCACGTTATGCTCTGGGTCATATTTTGCAGCGCTTTGGGTCAACCTCCTCCCTGAGAGCTGTGCCTGTGCTCTTTCCAGAGCTGAACTCACGCCACCACGATTCCACATTCTCTAAAAACCTGTTTAGCACAATAGACGTGTAATAGCGTTAGCTCCGCTGGCTAAATAATTCTAAAAAATATATGTTTGTTAATGTTCTTCATTTATTATAATGCATGAATCAATAATTTGGAAAAGAACAAAGGAAAGCTATGCGCATCGTGTGGAGCGGAACTATGCTATGCTTAAAAAAATATACAGTGGCCTACACAAGCGTACACTGCTCATACTTTTGCTGGGGTAGGTATAGCACAACTGGCTGCTAGATTTCACAGCTGGGCTGCTAGAAGTCGTGAAATTGCATATTAGATATACTGCAGTTACAATGTATCCACCTGATAAGATTTGCCCGTTTTCAGATTAGCATTGTATCAATAATAGAAATAATTATATTTCGATGGTAAAAAAATGAAGGTGGATGAGCCACGGTTGATACAATGTATCCAACCTCACGGTATAAACGGCGTCTCTGGTATCCATGGGAAGAGTCGCGTTCTATTCACATTACATCATTTAACCGCGTCCACACGTTCTACGGAAAGCAGCACGGAAAACTTCCTCCTTGAGAAATGCCTGTAACAGACCATTTGGTCGGAGTTATATGGTTATTGACCGAGAAAGTCTTTATTGCCTTACATTATTTTGGAGGGTTATTGTCAACCTTGTGGGATGGTTCATACGTAGGCTTTATTGCTGTCAGAATATAGACTATACAAACACAGGCATTCGGAGAACATGGTCATTTGAATAGTCCCACTTAGTTCTACAAACTCAATGTACTGATGTGTCTACAATTTTACGATCATCATGTAAGCCATTCGCAATGCAAACCACTATCATCCCTACCAGCAAATTCAAATAAATTATTTCAAATATGGCCCGCTCGTCGGTGTAAGAAGTTATAGAATTTGTATTTAACTGCTTGATTCAGGGTCAGATAATGTTTGACGTCCGTGTATTTTGAAATGTTAATTTTGGATTGGCCAATCTGATCCTAGATCTGTATTTAGAGACTACTTCGACCTCAAGCCGACGTGTAATCCGAGCACTTCCGAAAAATAACTCGTGGTCTCATTTCATTGGACAGGATCTCGCCCAATGAGCCACGGCCATCTGTGCAGGAATAAGGACTGAGAAAATTCTCATATTACCTGTTTCATTGAGCGCTTATAACCCTTTGTGAAGGAAAAACTGCACACAGTTTACCTGGACAGCGGGACGGTGGGAACATGAAGGTCGCAGTGGCAATTATTGCAGTTTTTGCATCGATAGCTGTCACCATTGACGCTACTGTATTCTTCAAGGAGCAGTTTCTGGATGGAGGTACTAATTTGCCTTTTTTCGTTCTGATCATTGCTTTAACGTTTCTTTTAAATATGTTTTATTTGGGAATCGTGGCCTATCATTTAGTGTGTTGATCTTTGATTGGTGTTTTAATCAAACATTCAAGTGTTCATGGATGAAATAGTCACTTTGTTTTTTCTGCAATTGCTGGCAAAAAAGCACCGTTATGTAATTTGTATTGTGAAACTAAACTTATCTGTAATGTGGAACATACTTGTGTCCCAGATGAGTTAAAATATTTTAATTCAATATATTTACTGTGTTACTGGACAAAAGGACCAGTAAATTGGACTCTAAATTGTATTTTACAATGAAATAATTTACGGTCAACCTTTTTACACAGATTTTTGTATAGAAGACACACCCATGTTTGTATATCTTTTTGTCATAGTATCAGAGGGAAATCAATTATCATTATTTGTTTCCTTAAATTATTATGATACAGCATATTGCAGACAAAGTACTCTAAGTGATAGTCAATTGTTTCACTTTTGGTTTGCTCGTTGAGGCCTACAGAAACTACTAATTTCCACATGGTCTCTCTTTAATCCTTACTGATCAGATTGTAAATGCAAACGTTATCTTTCAGATGCATGGAAGAGCCGGTGGCTTGTATCGAAGCACAAGTCAGACTATGGAGAGTGGAAACTGACTGCCGGGAAGTTTTATGGCAATTCTGAGGCAGATAAAGGTGAGCAGAATGGGGATATTTTTGGATCACCGCGTGATATTTCAATATGAAGGTTTTGTCTAATCATTCAGTAAGTCTGAATTTGTAAACGCCGAGTCATGGTTAACGGCTCATTGGAATGTGGATTGCTGCAGCGCAAATGTAAGGTGTGTTCTGTGATTTCATCCCCAGTTAAAATGTAAGCCACATAAAATACTGTTTATTCACTCGCCTCCTATACCTGGGTTTAGCCAGATCCACTCACGCCAAGGTTTTTTATCTGGTCACACAGGTCTGCAGACCAGCCAGGACGCCCGTTTCTATGCCATCTCCAGCCGCTTCGAACCCTTCAGCAACGAGGGCAAGTCTCTGGTGGTCCAGTTCACTGTTAAGCACGAGCAGAAGATCGACTGCGGGGGTGGATATGTCAAAATCTTTCCAGCTGACCTGGACCAGGCTGATATGCACGGGGACTCCCAGTATTACATAATGTTTGGTGAGCTAAGCACCATTGGATGTTGATGAACCCCTATGTATCTTCAGCCATACGTTTGTAGAAATGCATGGATTTGACAACAGGTTGGTGCAATAATAAATGTTCCCTTCTGTCCCACAGGCCCTGACATCTGTGGCTACAGCACCAAGAAGGTTCACGTCATCTTCAACTACAAAGGCAAGAACCATCTCATCAAGAAAGAAATCAAATGCAAGGTATGCCTATTCAGATACCTTGTTATTGCGTGCCGTTGCTGTGTAACGTCTGTCTGTCATTGTCCTCTTCTAATATTTGCTTTGTCTGTCCAGGACGATGAGCTGACACACTTGTACACGCTGATCCTGAACCCGGACCAGACCTACGAAGTGAAGATCAACAATGAGAAGGTGGAGTCAGGCACCTTGGAGGAGGACTGGGACATGTTGCCCTCAAAGAAAATCAAGGATCCCGAAGCCAAGAAACCAGAGGACTGGGATGACAGGGCCAAGATTGACGACCCTACTGACACCAAGCCAGAGGTGAGCCTCTTTGAATGAAGATATTTGGTTGAATGTAAAACCAGAACTGATATAGGTCATCTCGGGATTGAGAAATATAATACAAGGTCCACAGTAGCATCGGTCTATATGTTGAGGTATTGTTGCTGGGAATAAAAAAGTGCTAGAGGCAAAATCTTTTTTTTTTTTTTTCCATTGGTCTGCATACAGCATTGTTTCCCTGTTCCTACCAATGCATGTAGTTAGAATACACATTTCCCTCAATCCACTTTGTAAAATGGACATATCATCTTAGAGTTGCCAGAACACTAGTTACTTCTCCATAATGATCGTCACCATCTATAACAAGTTGAAAGGTATCAAATGGAATTCTGCTACAGATCCTTTATGCCTGACTAAAATCATGTATGTCCTGTCTTGCTTCTATCTGCCATTCACATCAAAGAGACTTTTAAGGCCTGTAAACAGTAATGATCTGTGTCTTTTATACCCCCCCCCCCTTCTCCAAGCACTTTGTTTGGTTTGGTCATAACCAGGTTGTTTTACTTTTTCAACTTTCTCACCAGGACTGGGAGAAGCCTGAGAACATCCCTGACCCTGATGCTAAGAAGCCTGACGACTGGGACGAGGACATGGACGGAGAGTGGGAACCCCCTATGATCCCCAACCCAGAGTACAAGGTACAGGCTGAGTCTGAACTGGCTGCCGAGAAAACCTTACGGATTTACAACCTGTTCACTCCTTAATATTAAAGGCTATTATATAGGGTGGTGTCCCTTCAGGTTCTAGCGCTGCACGGTACCGCTCGTGGTGTGCTACAGGTGGTTTGATATCTGACCGTGTCTTTCCAGGGTGAGTGGAAGCCGAAGCAGATTGACAACCCTGACTACAAAGGTGTCTGGGTGCATCCTGAGATCGATAACCCTGAGTACACACCTGACGCCTCCATCTACAAGTTTGACAATATTGGAGTGCTTGGATTGGACCTTTGGCAGGTATTTAAAACCTCAGACAATGAATATGACATTTGTTGGTGAAGGGTAATTATGGGCCTGATGTTAAAGTTGCTTGTCTGTGTCTCTGTAGGTGAAGTCTGGAACCATTTTTGATAACTTCTATATCGGAGATGATGTAAAGGAGGCTGAGGAGTTTGGGAAAGAGACATGGGAAGCTACAAAGGTAGGATTTTGTTCTGTTCATGGTACATTGTTATTTTTGCCGGAGTCGGTTTGAGATCAGTTTAATGTTCAGTATAATCTTTCTTGTTAGTGCAAAATTCACCTGTCCCACAGCCCAATCTCTCAATGACCCATTTCCATCTTTGTAAAACAGGAACCAGAAAAGAAAATGAAGGATGCCCAGGAGGAGGAGGAGAGGAAGGCAAGAGAAGAAGAAGAGAAGAGCAAGAAGGACACTGCTGACGATGAAGGGGACGAAGAGGAAGGTGATGAGGATGAACCAGAAGAAGAGGAAGAGAAGGACAACACAACGGAAGAGGAAGAAGAAGAAACTCTCAACAAGGACAAGGATGAGTTGTAAATGAAACTGGATAGAAAACATCTCTGTCCCGCCCTATTTTCTCTCCAATGGAATGACTGCTGTGCATCATCACATTGAGTAATACCTTGTGGACTTGGCCCTCCTGTGGCAACCTATGTTTTTTCAGGTGTAGGCTTGGGAAAGGGGTCAAGGGGCAGGCAATGTTTGCCTACTTTAGTGGTTCACTTTTGTTTAAAGGAGTTTAGAGTTGAAGAACTGGGTTTAGGTTTTTCGTTTCTTACAGAATGTTTAATTTAAGAAAATGTTCCCCTTTATTCTGAATGTGGTCTGTCCTGTCAGCGTGTCCTATGGTTACTCTAAGGTGTTGCTGTCACCGGCTCGTTTGCTTTATCAGCCATCCTTTCAATGTAAAAGCAAAAAATTATCCCTGCCCCGCATCCATGTCATCACTCTTATCAGGAAAGAAATTGGGGTCACATCAGTTGTACTTTCTTTGCACTTTTTTTTTTTTTAAATGATTTATTTTTATACAGTTGTATGCAGTACTATACATTGTTATCATTAACATCCATTTAATTTATTCCCTTGTTGCAATCATTCTATTTTTCCATTATTCATAACCCTCCCGTGCTCTGTGTTGTTCAGGGTTGGTTTTTTTTCTTCAGACTTTGCTTTTTGTTGTACGGCAGCCGCAGAGATGACTGTATCAGACTAAAGGCTCTAAACTGTGACTCACAATCTGTATGTTGCTCCTAAAATGCGACTGCCACCATGGCACAATTGGTTTGAGTTTCAGTGAATAAACGAAGCTTTTTCTTTCAATTAAACACACCACACCTATTTTCAGGAGACTTACTTTCAAGAAAAGTTCTCTTGCTACTGGTTTTGTTATGGAGTGGGTTTGTCACAGCAGCTCTAGTATTGGTTTAAAGGCATACCGTAGATAAGCTATAAAAGACATCTAGTGGATACCTCTAGATTTGTTCTGTGAGCTGAAAGTTTACATTTGCTATACTCCAAGAGTTGCCCCAGTATAAAAAACCTAAACCTGACTGAGTAGAGATGCTCTACACCATGCTTGAGTGTCAAGCCTTTGCTTGAGTGTCAAGCCTTGTTTTCATATTGCCTTGTTTTGAGGAAACTGTATAGGATGATGGACCTCTTTGTTAAAGTGTATCCTTTCCTGAAACAGGTCAAACCCGGATATTGCAGTGCAATATATATGTACGTTACATTACATTTACATTTTGTTTAGAAGAGGCTCTAGACGAGGCTCCAGAGAGACCTACAGTAAGTCCATACATTTTATGAGAGCTATGTGAAACAACCGCACAGTTTAGTACTGTAGTAAGTGCATTCTAATCAATGAATTAGTTACCGGCAAAGGCCAGTGCTGGAAAGAAGACAAAAAATAAACATAAAACAAAAAGGTAACAAAAGAAAACAGACAGCAATACTGTCAGTGGAACGATTTTACGCACTCTGAAAAGTAGACTTAGTTTTCAGATGTTTGATGAAAGTAGCTAGAGACTGCTATCATAGCCTCAGGGGAAGCAGGTTCCACCATTGAGGAATCAAGAGAAAGAAGAGTTTTGACTGCGCGGATCAGGAACAGACGTGAAATGACAAGTAACTGGACAAGTACCTCTGCAGCTTCTAGAGTGAAGTAGGGTCATACTCTACGAATGTTGTAGAGCATGTACCTGCAGGAGTACATTGAGTCACTGCCTTGATGTTAGCAGAGAACGACAACGTGTTGTCTAGGGTCACGCCCAGGTTCTCTGCCCTCTGGGAGAACACTGTGCAGTTGAAAACCATGATGGACATTCTGTGAAAGAAGAGCAGCTCAGTCTTGTCAACATTAAGCTTGAGGTGGTGGGCCGATATCCAAGAGGAGTTGTTGACTAGCATACAGAGATGCATGTTGTCACCTGAACGAGGAAGGAGAAAAAAAGCAGTGTCATCTGCACAGCAGTGATAGGAAAGACCATGTGAGGATTTCATAGTGCCAAGGTACTTGATGTATAGAGACAAGAGGAGAGGCACAAGAACTGAACCTTGTGGAAAACCAGTAGTAAGAGGCTGTGTGACAGGCACCGATCCCCTCCATGTTACCTGGTAGGAGCGGTCGACCAGGAAGGAATCAATACAAGAGTAAACAGAGCTTGAGGTGCCCAAATCAGAGGGGATGAAAAGTAGGATGCTATAGTTCAGGAATGGGAGGCGCCCTGATATGGTCTGTAGAAGGGAGGAGGGGATCGGTTCAAGAGGGCATGATGTTGGGCGGCCAGCCAATCTCTAGCGG
>JACXGI010007065.1:14419-39093 GCA_016801175.1 Esox masquinongy
CCCCCCCCCCCCCCCCAAATGGTGTACAATTCATGTGGTTTTAAGAGGTGGGACTAGAACGGCATTTGATATTGGTTAAGACATCACATGCACGTGTCATAGAGAGGAATCCAGATTCGTGAGGTAGACCCCTTTCCCTCGGCAGTATGTCTTGTCTCAGGCAGCAAGTAGATGGCGTCTGAACACAACACAACCAATACAGTCAGATAGCTGAGTCACACAACTAGGTAGCTACTGTGGAAAAGGCAACAGTACAGAAACTGCCGTAAACACGTCTATAGTCGCGATTGGCAATTATCGGGAATAGTCTTCCAAGATGTTGTCGATAACGTTGAAGACTCTTCAGCAACAAACGTTCAAAATAGAAATAGATCCGGAACTAACGGTGAGTAGTGGAAGTTAGTGACTCCGGTTAATACGCTTGAGGCCGGGCGAGAGGGGCTGGGAGCAACCAGGGCCTTGGTCAATGCGATTTAATGTGGAGAAGTTAATACTATTTTATATAATTTTGTCATTCTTAATGCCATATTGTAACGGTTAGGCGTAAAAGTCAAAATGCGATTTTCGCTGCTCTTGAGATTGCCTGGCTGTAGCCTCATGAATGACCATGCAAGATTTCACGAGCCCAGTCTCGATACGACGGAGACGCTCTCGTGAACCCCTTTTCTGGAATATTATAGGAATCGAGTGGAGGGGGCGTTCTGTAGACTAAATTTGTTTTAAGAGTATGTATTAATTTATACACTTAATTTGTCATTTGTTTTATCGAAGCTGTAGCTACAATACAAAACCTTACCAACAACAGCAGTCAATGCCAGTTTCATGACAATATAAGTATTAACACAAATTAATACCAATTAATAACATTACTACAAATAGTAATGCTCATAATTCATGAATATATAAAATAAATGTCAGATTAACTACATCAGAACTTTTTATTTTATCGAAATTGATTTGTTACAGTATATATGTACATAAACATTTTTACATTATTATGACACTGCTGTTTTAAATATACCTTTTATACATTTTCAACTAATTGACTGTTTGCACAGTCATCAGCCATATTCTCAGGGGATAGTTCAACTACCAGGTCCACAGGTAAAAATAACTTAAAACTACGTTTCAAAATGCTTTCCACTGTAATGCAAATGAGAAGGCTTTGTCAGCCTACTCACCTGGTAAAACATTAGCTATATGCACCTACATTTCTTTAAAATGCTATGACCCTTTTTTCCCCTTCCCCAATTTCACATCCAATTGTGTCTATGACCATGTCTCATCACAACAAATACCAACTGATGTGGAGACAGTTGAAGATCACTTTCTTCACAGGCATCCTTGCCAAGGCATTCCGATGTTTTCCACACTGTAAACAAGAAGTCATGGGTTAGGGCATTTTCACTCAACCGAAGACACCAGTAGGTTTCGGAGCAGCCTGAGGGAGTCGGTAGAGAGTGAAAAGACCTGCTGACTATGCCTCACTCATGGATGCCTTCAGCTACATGTACATTTTAATAATTTAGCCGACTTTTGTCAAGAGCAACTAACAGAATTTAGTCTTTATGACTGAGATGATAATATAACATATAATGTGTGATCTCCCTAGAGAACTTATCAGAAGTTTGTCCTGCTCATGCAAAACACAACACTAACAGGTTTTATCTCTAGTCCTTTTTAACAGATTGTCTTTATGGCATTGTTTCACTGGCAGGTAAAAGCCCTGAAGGAGAAGATTGAGATTGAAAAGGGGAAAGATGGCTACCCAACTGCTGGACAAAAACTAATCTATGCAGGTAAGACTGGCAGCTTAGAACTTGCTGCAATGTTGCAGTTATCTTGACTATCTATCAGATGCATCTGCACCGCTGTAGCCTATAGATCTAATTGAATGACTTGTTCTTGGTGTGTTTTTGTAGGTAAAATCTTGAATGATGACATACCTTTAAAGGACTACAAAATTGATGAGAAAAACTTTGTGGTGGTCATGGTTACGAAGGTAAGATTTCAGCACTGTTGTACTATTTAATACGATAGCAATAAGTGCAGCGGAATTTTTTTTTTTTGTATAGATGCACGAAAATTGGTGTCAACACAATGTAGTTTGTATCTAGATAGGTCACATTTTCAATGCTTACGATTATCAATATCTATAATGCAGTGTCAATATAAATTGGGATTTTGAGAACATTTAAAAAACAATTTTGAATTATCTCGGCATAGGTTTTTGATATACAGCACAATACAGATATGCATCTTTTGGTCTAAGAAACCTTAAAACAAAAGGCAGGGGCGTATATCAGAAACCCAGTCAGTATCTGGTGAGTCCCTCATGGAAAATCGGCCCATTTCTTTCCAAATTTGATGGATATTGGCGGAGACTGGAACACGCTGTCATACATGTTGACCCAGAGCATTCCAAAGAAGTTCAGTGGGTGACATGTTTTGTGAGTATGCGCGCCATGACTGGGAAATTTTCATCTTCCCGGAATTGTGTACGTACAGAATCCTTGCAACGGGGCAGTTCATTATCATGCTAAAACATGAGGTGATGACAGCGGATTAAGGGTACGACAGTGGGCATCAGGAAACAAGGCAGTTTGTTTGGTTGTCCATTGCTTATGCCTGCACATACATTAACCCCACCAATACTGTGGGTTCACAACACCTCTGTTCACAATGCTGACATCAGCAGACTGCTCGCCCACATGACACCATACTTGCCATCTGCCTGGTGCAGTTGAAACCGGCATACATTTAGGAATGCACACTTCTGCATGCGAGTGTCCATTGAAGGTGGGCATGGAAGTCAGTTACTGACTGCTTGTGCAGAAATTGACTGCTTGTGCAGAAATTGTTGTGCAAACCCACAGTTTTATCAACTGTCAGGGTAACTAGTCTCAGACAATCCCATCTGCGAAGAAGCTGCAACTGGAGGTCCTGGGCCGGGATGGATAAACTTGTTTTGTGGTGGTGAGGCTGGATTCTTTGAAACAACTTTATGATACATCATCTTGCAATAAGTCTGGTGGACATTCCTGCAGTCAGTATGGCAATTACATGCTCCTTCAAAACTTGCTACATCTGTGGCATAATGTTGTGTGACAAAACTGCACAGTAACCTTTTATTGTCCCCAGCACAATTTGCACACGTGTAATGATCGTGCTGTTTCCCACCCACGGATGGAATTTAAGGAGAAATGCAGGTGAATGGAGATCAAAGGGAAACATGCTAATTTATTGGGATGTAATCACATATGCTCAAAACATTTTAGAGGAATATGCTTTTTGATGCACATGGAACATTTCTGGGATCTTTTATTTCAGCTCTTGAAACATGGGATCAATGCTTTACATGGGTTCTATATTTCTGTTTAGTGTATACTATTTTTAAAATCAGGTTTGTCTAAAGTGGAAATTTGTACTACTGTGTTATATTTAGTCTTTGGACACAATAGAGTTCTGTTTTTCATGTCAGTACATGTTCAAATGTTTAGATGTTAATGTATTGTTTGACCCCTAAAATCGGGGGGGGGGCAGTATAAAAAAGGCTGTTCATGGATGGAAATGCCCTCACCTTAAAGCTGACAGTTTGCACTTGACCTGTTTTATTTTAAATCTAATGTGCTGGAATACAAAGCCAAAATAACAAAAATTGTATCACTGTCCAAATAATTATGGCCTGCACTGTATATATACCTCATATATCCAATTATGTTGCTTTTAAATGTTGTTCTCTTTGATATTTTATTTTAAAACTCTGAAACTCTAAATCAGTTATTGTAAGGTGACATTGGTTGTATGTTTGGAAATATTTGTGCTTTGTTCAGGCCAAAGTGAAATTAATCCAAAAAAAATCAAATTTCACACTGTAGGAAAGTCTGTACCATAGGAAAACATACATTTTCATTATGGACTTGAATAGGATAATTAATTATTTGGTAGCCAGTCATATGTGAGGATATTATAAAAGTTTATTTATGAAAAAGGGGCTTACAAGAGAATCGGTTTTCTAACAATACTCTAATGACAGTGGAAGCAAGAGGTTTTAATTTGTATTACATACAGTTTATTATGTATTATCTTACAACATATATGTTAATTGATATCCGAAGGTGCGATAGTTGTCTGTAGTCACTTTGGTCATCTCTGGGCAGTGCTGTTTGTTGTCTCCCTACAGCCCAAACCTCCAGCTCCTCCACAGATTCCTCCTCAGGCAGCCCCGGCTCCAACCCCCGTTCCCGCACCTCCTGCTGTATCTGAGCTATCCCTCTCTGACAACGCCCGTGCTACCTCCTCCCCTGCCCCCATGGACGTCTCCAACCTCTCCCCTTCACCCACACCCGCGCCTGCTTCAAACCCCGCACAGTCAGTGGAGACTTCCACAGCTCCTGTCCCTGCACCAGATCCTGCTTCTGTCTCCCCTGCAGTCCAGGGGGCCAGTGAAGTTCCAGCTCCATCTGCAGCAGCAGCCTCCCTATCAGAGGAGAAACCTGAGGAGGTGGAGCCCCCTGAGCAACCCCTTTCCACTGTGCCAGCCGTCTCTTCCAGGTAACCACTTATGATACAATATCTGAGAGCATTTTACATTATTTGGGTGTAATGTTTTTTTTCCCTTAATGTGTTTGTCTGTAAAAACGTTTTTTGTCTCACAGCCTTGTTGATGACTTAAGTCTCTTGGAAGAAGCAGCATCAATCTTGGGTAATGAAGAGTTGTGTCCGATCTTTCAAATGTAACACAATTACGTGCCTTGACTTTCTATTGATTCATGACCTTTCGTCCTTTTCCCATCTCTTTGTGAGACAGTGACAGGACAGGCATATGAAAATCTAGTGTCGGAGATCATGTCTATGGGATATGAACGGGAGCAGGTTATTGCAGCACTGCGAGCCAGTTACAACAACCCAGACAGAGCTGTAGAGTACCTGCTAATGGTGAGTTTCCGGTGATTTAGTGGTAGATTAGTGTATTATTTATTACCTTACAGCAGTGGAGCTATCTGCTACAGCATGGCTTCCAATCTGGCCTACTGTCTTTCAGCAAAAGCTTCATCGTCTCTCACAGCACTGTCTTCAAATTAAAGCATGAAAATATATGTATAGAAAATGCAAACATGCTTTGAAAAACAAGCACAATAAATGTCTCCTAATATTATTATTATTTAATTGCACTGAGTGATCATAAATACTTGTATTTCCACCAGGGGATTCCGGCTGAGGCTGACCTTCCGCCATCGGAGGTGCTCTTACCCACAGCTCCAGCCAACCTCAACCCCACAGTCCCGGCTCCTGTCCCGGCTCCAGTCCTGGCTCCTGCCCCAGCCACAGAACAGCCCCCACTAGCACCCACCAGTAAGACATCTCACTACTCTTTTTCTTTACCAGGCCCATTTCTCTCATGCCAACCAATCATTTATCTAGATATTGTCAGTTATATAATGTGTTTCAGAGATGTCTTAAAACACTGTCTGTCCATTATTGTTCTTGCAGCAGGTGCAGTCTCCTCAACCCAGCAGCCCCCTTCGTCTGGTGGGATCACTGGTGGGATCACTGGTGGGATCACTGGTGGGGTCACTGGTGGGGTCACTGGTGGGCTTACTGGAAGTACCCGTGGAGGGACTGGGGCAACAAATCCTCTGGAGTTTCTTAGGAACCAGCCACAGTTCCAGCAGATGAGACAAATCATCCAGCAAAACCCAGCTCTTCTTCCTGCCCTGCTCCAGCAGCTTGGCAGAGACAACCCTCAGCTTCTGCAGGTCAGTGTGGAGACGGGACATTCTGGTGTCTGCGTGCAGTCTCTCTCATAACCATGCTTATCAGCTTGACTTCCCTGATGCAATCTGCCTCATCCAACTAATAATTACTAGTAATAATGACAAGAAATGTCTTTCAATTTTGATCCTTGCAGCAAATTACCCAGCACCAGGAGCGGTTTGTGCAGATGCTGAACGAGCCCCAAGGAGGAGAAATGGTTGAGGAGGGAGCTGAGGCCCAGGGTGCGCCACAGACTAACTACATCCAGGTCACTCCACAGGAGAAAGAGGCCATCGAGAGGGTAGGAGTATTTATGGTTCCTAATTAAGATTGAATTTATTACATTTTACCTTATCAAATGTTAAGCTCCCTGTGTCATTGGTGATACATTTGCATGCTGACAGTTGCCAATTTGTTTTTTATTGCAGTTAAAAGCCTTGGGATTTCCAGAGGGACTTGTCATTCAAGCCTATTTTGCATGTGAGAAGAATGAGAATTTAGCTGCAAATTTCCTGCTCCAACAAACATTTGATGATGAGTGAACGTGTCTGCGTTGCTGTGGCGGGAAAAAATGGAGGGCTAGAGAACAAGTGATACTGCTGCAAAACGGGGCTTTGAAAGGAAAGAGTGGAAAACGTTTACCCAAAGTGATCGGCCTTCCAGAATGCTTTTCATTGGAAAAAGACTTGATGTGTTGTTACTGTGAGCTATGCCTCCTACATCCTCCTGGGAGTGTTATCTGTCAGTGGGCTCCCTCTCTCACTGCCGCTTACTGCTGCTTGTGCCGTGTCCATAGCGTTATAGTGGCAGTTTGCCCTCACCATATACTGTTCTTTAACCACCCTCAAAGGAAATCTCAGACATACATTTCTGTAGCTGGTTGATTCGTGTTTGCTATGTGGGCCTCAGTTCCTGGGAAAGTGTAGTTTCCGATGTAGTGACAAAACCAGCAAAATGGCCATGGAATTTGAATGCATTGTTTTTATAATTTGTCTTCAGGAATTTAGCTGAGCACTGTCCAACATTTCCAAAATGTTTCTTTGTTGAAATGCAAAGGGAACTGGGATATTTTGCATGTGAAATGTATTATTAGTGTTGGAGAGTGCTTGGCAAATCAACCATCACAAAACGGCTGTTTCTTTGTTATTAGATTATAGTTTATTTAAAAGAGAAAGAACTTCAGTGACGGTTAAGTTCCATTATATTGAAATGTGATAGCTGTAATATTTTACAATGGGTAATACTGCATACCAAATTTATGTTGCCTATCATAATCAAACACCCATCTCATAAAAGGTCAGTGAAGTTCAGAAAGTACTAGAAGTTATAAAAACAAAAATGATTGATCAGCCACCAAAATTGGCCCTTGCCTTTTTGTTTTCCCTTGCATAGATGGGAAAGATTGACCTAGCATAGCTTCTGTATAAAACGGTACAAGTTAGTTTCTGCTTTGGTGAAACAAGGGACATCATGAAGTGAAAAAACATCCAAGAGTGATGCTATGAGAGATGTAGGTTTGGTTGAATGCATGAATTTAGCAGAGGTTCCTTTTGAGATATGGCATGCTGTGGAACCACATGAGTGATGATTTTGATTTCAGCATTTTTTTGTTGTCTTACTATTTTGTTTTGTTTTCTTTGGAACTAAAATAAAGCAGATGGTTTTAGCCTTAATGCACCACTTCAAGGTTTAATGAATGGTTTTAAGGTTATTGTTTCAGCATTATGTAAAATAAATCGCTTTTACAAAGCTGTACAACTGTGTTATTGATTACAGTGCACCTTGTATCTGGAAACAATACAACTTAATGTCACAGTGTAATATTCCAAGCTAATTCATGTTGATCATCAGGGCCATGAAGGAGTGTATCCACTAGGCGGGGATGTTGTCTACGAGCTGGAGGGTGTGTGCGTTCCCGCAGCAACAGGGAAGATGGCAGCTCTCACATCTCTCACCCAGGTAATGTTCCAGGAATGTGTTCAGTACCATGCAAAGGACATTCAGTCAAGCTGTTGTGCATGCCGATGACCTGTAGTTTTTAGTGGTGTGCTTTTAACCCAATTTTTACAATAAAGAAGACATACGGAGGGTGTTAGCTTGATAGCTAGCTGCATAGGACAACAAGGCCTTATAATCAGTATATTGACTGTATAACGGTAACGTTATGCTTGCTTTACCGTTAGCTAGTTAGCCTAGTCAGTTGTCTAACGGTAGTGGGATACAGTAACTTAGCTAGCTTAGCTTGCTGTCCAAATCAGTATGCTGGATAGTTTACGGTCGTCAAAAGATACATTGTAAACTATGTTAAGTAGTTAAATATGTACATTTCCAAAGCAATAATATAGAATTGCGCTAGTTAGGTATAATAGCTAGGCAGCCAGCGAACGCGTTAGGTACCTGCATAGTTAGCTAAGCTTAGCTAACTGCTGTACGTAGCTAGCTTGCCGGCTGAACAATACTCACTAGCTAGCGAAACATTCTGACTTTTACAGTATTAGTGTAATAACACATACATTTACTGTAAAATCATTGTATATAACTCTATGCTACACTGTTTAGCGGTGTGGTGAGGACTGCATTGAGATTGTAGCGCCTACATCCACTGAACTAGCTAGCCGAGTTAGATGTATGGTAATGTAAGATGACTGACCAGTTTGTTGTGTGCAATGTCGGCATACCTAGCTAGTATTTACATTTTTATCAGTTTTGCTGCATCAGTAGCAAATTAATTGCATAGAAGCTTCACTGCTTTGTCCTAAAAATGTGTAGCAAAATTGCAGTTGCACCCGAGCTTTGCAGCCAGGCGGGGTCATTGCAGGCAAGGACCAGCTTTTTGGGTCCATCACAAGCTGAGTTACATGATGCCTCTATGGTCTAGTTATTTAATACAAATTTGACAAAGATAGGCTTTAGTGGTATTGGAGGACATGTCACATTTAGGCTGGGTATCTGTATGAGCACTCCATCTTAATATGCACACAATTCACACCATGATAAGGTACTAAGATGCTCAAAGACTTGTGGACTTTTAAATCACAGTAATATTTTTGATGTATGATGAGTTCGGAAATCACTCCGAAGCACTTGGTTGTTATCGACCGTAAGTGTCTTCTTGGTAGAGGGATCAACAATGTCCGAGCAAGGGCTTCTAGGCTGTGGCATACTTTTTTAATACGACGATAGTTTCCTGCAATTTGAAATCTTATGACTAATCTTTGCAACCTTTACCCAATCAGCTGTCAAGTGGAAACCCTGTGTACGAGAACTTTTATAGACAGGTGAGAATTCTTTTTATAGTGTGGTGCATAGTCACATTGTTAGTCCCATCTGTGTATCTTGAGCATAATTCTACTTCTTTGTTGTTCAATAACTGTATTAAGCAACACTAAGCACATATTACAGTATAGTGTTTATTAGTGTAGTTGTGGATGGAAACGTTTTATGATTTGGTTTACTGTGTTCTTGTTGCAAGGTGGACCCTGGCAACACAGGGAGAGTTGGGCCCACAGAAGCTGCCTTGTTCCTGAAGAAATCTGGCCTTCCTGATGTCACGTTGGGAAAGGTGGGTAGCACCGGCGTGGCTATGCAATGCTGACTACTGAAAACCTTGGTCAGAGACAGACCCATGGGCACAGTCCTTGACACCGTTGACTAATTACAGTATAAATAGGCAATGACATAGAGGAGCGATATGTACTTCTAGTCTGTATATCCGAATGGGAAGCCTATAACTGTGAAAGGTGACCTCATCTTACGTCATTGCATGGTCTGTACTTTATTTTCAGAATCTTTAGGGTGTGTACTTGTTTCAGCTCTATGTTACACACTGGTGCTTACCCTCATTTGTATTCTTTGTTGGCTTGGTCTGTCCCATGTTTCTCACTTGGTAGAGCGTGGTTCTTCCAACGCTAAGGTTTTGGGTTTGATTCCCACAGGGGCCAGTATAGATAAACGCATGCCTTACTAGTTATTTGGGATAATAGCGTATGTTAAATTACTTAAATATAAATGTAAAATATGTATTTTTGTAATCCAATTCTTACTATAATTTTGTAGTTGATGGGACGTGTGTGTGTGTGTGTGTGTGTGTGTGTGTGTGTGTGTGTGTGTGTGTGTGTGTGTGTGTGTGTGTGTGTGTGTGTGTGTGTGTGTGTGTGTGTGTGTGTGTGTGTGTGTGTGTGTGTGTGTGTGTGTGAAATGTATTGTTCAAATTGAGCTATATCAGTAAATGAAGTAATCCATTGCTGGTTTGGCAGAGTATGAGAGGCTTGCTTGCCAATGTAAGGCAGTTATTCTCTGTTGCTTGTTCATCTGAAAATGGAAACAATTTGTTTCATCATACTCTGCTTTAATTTGTCATTCTTTGCTTTGATATATGTTTCGGTATACTTTAATGACGATTGTTTATTTATTTTACTTTGTAAACTTTGCCCTAATAATTCTTGCATTTAGAAGCTTTAATGTTTTCCTAGTTTGTAATTGTGTTTTTCTGATTGTATTTGTGTTTCTCTCAGATCTGGGATTTGGCAGACCCAGATGGGAAAGGATTCTTGGATAAACAGGTACAGAACTAATAAATTCCTCTGCTTGTGTGATGCCTTTTATTCTGTGGCAATTGATGTGAACGTCGATATGGTATTTGTACTGTCCTCATAAAAATGCTGTTGTCCTGCCTTCTGTGATAGGGGTTTTATGTAGCTCTGCGGCTGGTGGCCTGTGCACAGAGTGGACAAGACGTCAGTCTCACCAGTCTGAACCTCACTGTTCCTCCCCCCAAATTTGTGAGTGTAGTTTTAACTGGTACAACTTTAACTACCCACAGGTTCAATGACTGTTAAACATGCATTTCTTTTGTCATACTTGAGATTTCTGCCATTGGTTTGTTTGGGTTGGAAGTGAAAGGTAGTGTTTTGGTTGTTCTGATACAGAAAGATACTAGCAGCCCGTCCCTGAGCACATCGTCGGCCTCTACTGAAGTCCACTGGGCTGTGCGGGTAAGTCATGTTTGCTTGATGAGATCACACTGAAATATCTGTGTTATGCAAACTAATATTTTTTTTTATCTTGTACAATTCTAAGAGAATCATTAGTGGTGTGTTAACCTTTTTTCCTCCAGTTGCTCATTGGTTTTTTTTCTTTTTTTTTTTTTCCAGCCAGAAGAAAAGAGTAAATTTGATGGGATATTTGAAAGTCTTTCACCAGTCAATGGACTACTCTCTGGTGACAAAGTGAAACCAGTTCTAATTAACTCTAAACTACCTCTGGATGTGTTAGGAAAGGTTTGGGATCTCAGTGATATTGATAAAGATGGACATCTGGATCGAGATGAGTTTGCTGTGGTAAGTTGTACTCCAGTGAACAAATAAGATCTGTAAAGAAATAGTTTTTTTGCAGCATAATCATAATGGATGTATTTTTTAAAAAGTAGTATAATATATTTTTTAACAAGGCCAACTAGTATTAACCTTCATAACAAAGCCAATCAGTTTAACATTTGTAACTAGATTTGTAAAACCTCCCTCTGTTCTCCAGGCCATGCACTTGGTTTATCGGGCTTTGGAGAAGGAGCCAGTCCCTCCTGTTCTCCCCTCCTCTCTCATCCCTCCAAACAAGAGGAAGAAGTCACTGGTGGGCTCCCTCCCTGGCACGGTGCCCATGCTGCCCGCCAGCCCCCCACCTCCCAAGGACAGCCTGCGCTCCACCCCTTCCCATGGCAGCATGAACTCCCTCAACAGTGCCGGCAGCCTCTCCCCCAAACACACACTGAAGTCTGCCCAGGTAACCACATATATGTATATATACATTTCCAGAAAAAATTAAGAGACCACTGCACCTTTTTCTTTCCTTTCCAAAAAAGTTGAAAAGGAAAGTTTTGAGTGAAGAACAGAAGCGTTCAATTTGCAGTGGTCTCTTAATTTTAACCCTTCTGTTCCTCACTCAAAACTTTCCTTTTCGACTTTTTTGGAAAGGAAAGAAAAAGGTGCATTGGTCTCTTAATTATTTCCAGAGCTGTATACACACACGCACATGCAAAACTAAACAGATTCAGACCAAAAAAGTCAACATGTGAGATGTGTGTGTAACAGTGTGTGTAATCTGTTCTCTGTGCCAGCACTCTGTGAACTGGGTAGTCCCTGTGGCAGACAGGGGCCGCTTTGATGACATCTTCCTGAAGACAGACTTGGATCTGGACGGCTTTGTCAGTGGCATGGAAGTCAAGGACATCTTCATGCACTCCGGGCTGCCCCAGAACCTGTTGGCACATATCTGGTAGGAGAGACTGCTGGCCGGCTGGTGTTCTGCCTTGAGGTGACGGTGTTCCTGACATCTTTGTGGTTGTGTCCAGGGCCCTGGCAGACACCAGGCAGATGGGGAAGTTGACGCGGGAGCAGTTCTCTCTGGCCATGCACTTCATCCAGCAGAAAGTCACCAAAGGCACAGACCCGCCTCAGGCCCTCACCCCCGAGATGATCCCCCCTTCAGAGAGGGGCACACCCGGGCCAGTGTGTACCACACCCTCCCATGTACGCACGCATGCGCGCGCTTTCTGTTTTGAAGAAGTTTACATAACAGTGGGTGCCACATTTGCCGCAATGACTAAGGGTGTTAAACCTTGACACAGCTTCGCCTACGTCTCTGTTTTGGTCACATGGCTGCCACACTGTAACAGAGAAATGTACCAGGGCTGACACTGTGTGTGACTGTATGCAAGTCTTTCTTCCCACTCATCTCAGAATCAGGGATCGTTCTCTGGGCGGTGTCATTTTGCTGAGTCTTCTAGCGTCACTGACATTTTGTACCACACACTTTATTTGTTTGTCACATGCACAGAATACAACACGTGTAAGCCGTACATTTTTAGGAGAAGCAGAGAATTTCTTTCCAATGGCTGGTGAATTGATGTTGTGTTCAGTGTTTATCCTTTGTCTCTGTCTGCAGAGCATGTCTGGCTATATGACTCCTGTGAGCTCTGAGATGGCTGCTCTGTCTGAGATGAGGCGGGTGAGTGATGGCCTCCCATGTTTGCTTGCGTACCCATTTTCATTGGCCCTGCCCCTGTGCGGAGTGACAGGACCATAACCGTCTGGTAACAGACCCGGCGCTGGGGAAGTGGAATGGAACTGTAGTCATGAACTACCTTAGGGATTCTCGTGATGGACAATAACTACGTATTTATTGATTTGGTGTGAAATTATGGCTAACTGAAGCTGAGGCTCTGTGATGTACTTAGTATTTTTTGAGGGCCCCCCGTACCTCTCATTTTGTGACTGTTCACTGCTGTTGTCCTGCTGTAGTCTAGTGCTTAGACCCTGCCTGGAGCTCACCGCAAACTCTTTTCTTCTTTACCCTGACCTAAATGCTGCTGAATGCCACTTTCTGGGTTATTGTCTCTGTATCAGCAAATAATGTTCAAGTTATGGGTAGGTAACTGGTGAAACCCGACAAATGCTTTCAATGGCTCGCTAGACAGAAACTCTTAAGAGATAAGCATTTGTGCGAACTCTGACCCGTGAACGGTGATGTGACTTCCTGAGTTTTCTGACCATTGGCAGTGGTGAACTACTCTCCCTCACAGACCTTGTTGCCCTCCTGTTCCTTTGTGGTGGTTCCTTCCCTGTGATCTCTCTTTACCCTCTGGTTTGGTCTGGTTGGTTTGATGTTGTGGCAATTTCTGTAAGGCCTTCTGAAAAAGGGGTGAACTTAATGCTTTTTCACTTCCTATCCAATCACAGGACAGCTCTAGTTCTGTTGGGTCAGGGTCAGAGTTTACTGGAATCAAGGAGCTGGATGACATCAGTCAAGAGATCGCTCAGTTGCAGAGGTAATTCATAACACTGTGGAGATTTCAGTCAAAGTAACCACTAATCACACACATTTCGTTTGTGCGTCGGTTGTGATAAATCTTTAATTTGGTATCTTTTAAACACATGCTATTTCGCTAAGTCTTTCGGGATGTTCTTTTTTCAGAATGTAATTATTTTTGGTATGTTTTGCTTTCTTATGCCATACTGTGTCAATCTTACTATATCTTTGTGAGTTCCACTTTTCATTTCCTTTTTCATCAGACATTCCTTAACATATCTCCAACTGATTTAGTCCTTGAGGTTTTATATCAATTGTTAAGTGTAAATTGAGTGACTGTACTTTAATATAATATGCAGCTCAAAGCGAGTGTGTTCCATTTTAACTTATGGGTACCATACCGTATGAACTACAGCTTAGATGATAAAATGCACACTTCAAAGGAGAAGAACGGTAACTGCTGGTGGTGGATGAGTCCTTCCCTCTCCACCTCATCCCACCTCATCCCAGTCTCCAGCCTCCCTTTACTGTGTGTATTTTATCTGTCTTTTTGTTTTCACCACTTGCTCTTCATGCTGCGTCAGCACGCTTGCTTTTACACACTGGAATGCCCTCAGGTAACCCACTCTTGGCTGTCCCAGTCTGTTTTTTTCTCTGGTTGTGGTGTTGTGTGTGGAGGTGGGGGGGTTGGGGGGAGGGAGGCGGTACCCCGTGCTGCTGTGTGTTCATGGCCGTACGTGTGTCTCTGTCTCAGGGAGAAGTTCACCCTGGAGCAGGACATCAGGGAGGCAGAGGAGGCCATCAGACACAAGACCTCTGAGGTTCAGGTGAGCGTGCACGTCGTCTGTGATGGAAAAATAGGACAGAGGATTTTTGACAGGAAGTGGGTTATCAGTTTGTCCCGGGAAACACGCCTTTGTTCTCCCTCATCTGCTGAGCAGGAGATGCAGAATGATCTGGACAGGGAGACGGGCAGCCTACAGGAGCTGGAGGCTCAGAAGCAGGATGCCCAAGAGAGGCTGGAGGAGATGGACCAGCAGAAGGCCAAGTTGGAAGACATGCTGAATGACGTCCGGATCAAATGTAACGAAGAGTCACAAATGGTGAGAGATGAGAGGACGGGGGTCTGGTTTGAAGAGTTCTCTGAATGTAGTCATGGAAGCAATATAAAACAGCCTTCACTTTCAATAGGCATTTCTGGACATACATACATCGGTTCACTTCTGCTTTCCAGATTTCATCTCTTCAGAACCAGATCCACACCCAGGAGACTGACTTGCAGAGCCAGGAGGAGCAGCTGAGTCGGGCCAAGGCAGACCTGAACCGGCTGCAGCTGGAGGAGAGCCAGCTGGAACAGAGCCTGACCGCTGGCAAGTTTCAACTGGAGACCATCATTAAGTCCCTCAAAGCTACCCAGGATGAAATCAACCAGGTAAGACAGTCAGAGTGGAGGGACGACAGACATGACCCCAGTCAGAGAGGAGGGATTACGGACTTGACCCCAGTCAGAGAGGAGGGATGACGGACATGACCCCAGTCAGAGAGGAGGGATGACGGACATGACCCCAGTCAGAGAGGAGGGATGAAGGACATGACCCCAGTCAGAGAGGAGGGATGACGGACATGACCCTAGGGCTGCACAATTATTCAAAAATATAATCAAAATTGCAATACTGACATGTGCAATATCCAAATCGCCAATGATTTTCAGCTCCAAAAAAGTTGCGCGAGGCAACAGGCATGCATCGTACATCCATAATAGTTTTTCCTGCGGGTGCTGTAGGTATTTTTGTAGATTACTTAAATACCTGGACTAATTTTGTTTAAGTACTTGATTTTTTTCAATGTCAGTTTGAGTTAACACTGCAACTGCTAGCGAAGACGTCTGCTTCAAGCTAGCGAGTGGCACCACGATATTGGCCCACATACACAACAGCATGGTTATTAAATGTTTGGACTTCAGTGTCGGTGTCTACAAACAAACTTAATATGGGAGAAAATACACTTCAAGGGTTGAGAAATTTTGCCTAACCAGCTATGGCAACGGCACGAACATAGCAAATGCCATTGCATTAAATGAGCAGTTAAACGAATAGTTCGACACAGGCTGCAACTTCAAATTGGAAATAAGTGTAAAATAGACAACACTGAACTTTTTGTTCAGTTTAATAGCACATTATGTAGGCTATGATCTCTATTTTTAAGTGAGATTATCTACACTGTTTACACCCATGTTTGAAAATTGTAAATCATAACCGTAATTGCAATATTTGTCAAAGAAATTGCGATTCAGTATTGAGGTCCTGTTGTGGTCCGTGTTACTGATTAATTTAGCCTGACAATGTCCTTTCCAGAATTGTTCCAGCCCAGCTATGGTGAGTGGGTAACCAAGCCAGATCAATTCAGCTAGGCGTGGTTTGACGTTGGTTGGTCACATAGTAACTGTACTGTGAATTAGGCAACTGTTTCTGAGATTTGAATTGAACTGTTGCATAACACTGTGTAACATGTCCACCAGAGGGAGATGTTGTCTCTTGAATGGTAAAAACAACCAGATAGGATTTCTGTTTAGTCTTTCCTATTCTTCAGTTTCTCTTGAAGATATTCAGCACAAAAGTGTTTGGTGCATCTTCTTTTTTTTGTTCATTACCGGTAAGGTACATGAAATGCGTCTTGTCATTCTGGCGAAAACCTCATTTGGAGCCATCAGGTGTTTTTTAGTCAGATGTCAGCTCTGGGTGTGGCAATTCCAGGCATCAACTGAATTGTATCTGACATTATTTCCACATGCCCCCGCCACAGCACATGCCTCAGGTCTCACATCACGTTCTCACATCTCTCATATCATCGTGAGAAAGGATGCTGAGCTGTAGACGTCTGTTTTCTTCTGTATGCGGGGGAGGGTCCTTTCCATTTGCCTTGAGTTGAGTGAAGTCTCTCTCATTATGAACAAATACTCCTCTTGGCCGAAGTCATGTTGACGCTGTATATCATTAGTCATTAAATACATTCAGACCGTATTGAGATGTTACTACTAAGTTCCTGTTGTCTTTCAAACCTGACCTTTGTAAGGAGCCAAAGGGTGACACCAGCTGTTGCCGGTGTGTTGTCAACTAAACCGGATGACGTGTGCCCCTGGAGTCTCTCCTCCCATGAGTCAGTGTGTGTCAAAGCTTGATGACACACAGCTCCGTGTTGTGATGGGGCTGTCTGCACCAATGACTGGCCATACTCAGACCCTGTCAGATTCCTGAGCGTTATGTCTGATGTCACAGCACATCACCCAGGTGCAAAGGTTCGCTTGATCATTTCCTCATGGTCGCCTTCTTGGGAAGCGACTAGGCCACAATATTCAAATGAATAGGGTTAGTAATGTATGGCGCCTTCACAAAAAAAGTTTATTTAGTCCCTCAAGCACACTAAAATAAAATGAAAAAAGTTAACAGAACCACATGAGGAAACCCACGGACCAAAGTACACATTCGCATTGAATTGTGGATTTAACCACCCCTAACTGTCCCTGCTTTGCCATTCATCCAGGCTCGCAGTAAGCTGTCTCAGATCCAGGACAGCCAACAGGAGATGACCAAGAGCATTGAGCAGTACAACAGCACCCTGAACGGGGCCCACGGAGGCAGTATGACCAACCTGGCTGACATGAGTGAGGGGTTCCCCGACCGTGAGAATGGAGGCTTCGGAGCCATGGTGAGGAGACTGCTCGGCTCGCAGGGACACAAGGTTACATTCTCCGCTCAATAACTATGGCCCAGAGTTATCCCCTGGCTAGGTCAGCTGGCTCTGATCGAAAGCCTGTTGGAGTAACACAAGTGCATTGTAAGCCTGTAGAAGTAGGAGAGGTGACTGAGGTTCAGTGATTGGTTGAGAGGAGTGCGGGTTCAACTTTAAAAGGCTGAGTATCCAAGAATGAATATTTTTCTACCCTATTGAACACATCTGGTAAATGTATTTGGCCTTGAACAATGGATGGCAGCCATCGTGTGTAGTTGTAGTTCATTTCAGCTACATCTGCAGATCCTGGCAATATGATGATTCATTGTCGCCGGCTGGTGTGAAATTCACTGCTCACAGCTGCAGAGGTGATAGCAACTGGCACTTTTTCAGCTTTTACTAGAACTCATTAGATAAAGAGATGAGATAACAGGAATATGAAAAAGCTACACCTACAGAGAACAGAAGTATCACTTCTCTCCCTCATTTAGTATCAGAAATGTTACATTCAAACAAGTGACTTTGGGGCATGCAGAATCTTAAGTGGTTTATATTAATCCCGTAGTTTGGTTATCTTATTTGATTTTCCACATAATGTAATTATCTTGGCTTAAATACTCTTGCACGCTGTTATTTTACCTGGCAGCCCTCTGTTATTCTGTCTTAAGCTTTATTACCTGTGCGTTTTTTAAAGGGCTTGAACACTTAGCGCTTATTCTTGGCCGTAATTCTGGGCAGCGTTGAGTGAATACAGGGATCACGGTCAGGCCGCTTATTGAAATGAGGAGAAGTCCTGCTAATGAAACATAACAAGTTCGGTTTTCATAACCAGGTCTTGCCTGGCACGTGAATGCACGTTCTCTATAGAAACCTGACACCCTGAAGAACGTGGGCTCTAACAGATGGCTGTTTCCTACCGACTCTGGGGCTTTTTCATTGGGACCAGCTGAGTGCAGTGGGCAAATTGCGGGAGAATGAAAATTGCCTGCACATTATTAAAATGAAACTGAAGCTTGGGGGGCTCTCTGTTCAGGGCATAGTGGGGCTTTTCTTCAGGCACACATTCCTTTCTCCCAGGTCTCCGTTAGTGTTGTTGAACTCAAATTCCTCCACTTGAACCTCAGTGGGCTGTTATTAAAATGTGAAGTATTTGATTTGATGGCCATCGTGTTTGGCAGCTCGGCAAGACTTATCGGTGGACTGAATAAACAATCAAGTCTACGCGTGTTGGTTTTCCTCCTTAATGCCTGTCTGAGCGGAAAATGGTTGGATATGGTGGCTGTGTAAATCAAGCCAGGGCCAGACAGACAGAAATCCTAAATGCCTGTCTTACTGCCGTCTCAGGAGGACCCATTCAAGGTGAAGACCTCTGTATTCAACAGCGTCCCTCAAGAGATGCATACAGACCCCTTCCACTCCGAAGACCCCTTCAAGACAGACCCGTTCAAAGGTGGTGATTCTCTTTCCCTTCCTTCTGTCTCTTCTCTCTTTCCCTTTTTCACCGCCCTCTGTGTGATCACTCATCTTTTCTCTCCGCCTTACTCATTTCTCCCCTCGTCCCTCTGTCTCCTCCACTCAGACAGTCCTGCTTCAGTTCCCGCTCCTCCTTACTCAGATGTTCACACAGTGCTCCCAACTTCTCCCACCCTGACATTATTTGTACTTTCACCAGAAACAATGTGGACACTGCAGCTTGGCTAAGACTTTGTTTTTGCAGTTCTTCCTTTGTTTGCCTTAAGTGTGCTCAATTTTTTTTAAATTTTTTTTTTATCCCTCCTTGTTTGGATTCCCCCCTCTTGTGTTTTAGCTTTGTCCTCTATTGCATAGCCTTGATTGTCTTCTAACACCCCCTACTTGATTCCTCTGTAGGTGACCCCTTCCAAAACGACCCTTTTGCAAAGCAGCCATCACAGCCGGCTGTGGCAGGTATTTATTCATTTATAACTATAAAGAGCTGTACAGACACTACACAGTCACCTCCAAAATGATTGCCACCCTCTTATTTAGACCTTCATTTTCAAATAGTGGACCTTCATTTTCAAATGGTATCTCAGATAGCAAGTAGGTAGCATGTCGAGCTCACATGTCTGAATCTCTAATAAGACGCCAGTTCAATGCCTTTATTGAAAGCAGCCAACAACTGTAACTGGCTATAATTTGCTAAATGGCAACTGGGTGATATGGTCAGATTAGGGCTGTCGCAATTATTAACTAATTGCTTGATCGCGTTTATTTGAGCCAGATCACAATTATTTTATAGACAACGATCTTTTGACGATCTTTTTGCACAATTTTGATTCCAAAGTCATATGTTTCCAATCTGAATAAGTATGGTTTTTAGGCCAATGTTAGAAAGGTCTCAACAAATGCCATGCAAATTCTGTCCGTTTCCATCAGTCAGGATGTCTAGCGCATGGGTGCAGAAGGGCGTTTGACAGCTCTGTGGAAATTATAGGCACAGATCATTTACTGAAACTTGTTTTCAGTATTTGAACCTAGTTTAGAATTGTTTTGCTATGCACAGTAATGTAATTTCGCAGTTTTATTATTTAATAGACAAACGCTTTTCAGTCACTTATCTGTTGCATCAACTGATCGACAAAAGATAAAAACAAGCGTGTTTGAAATATTTTTACTAATATTTTACGTAGAATTTTATTTCCAACCATATTTCCTAATTAGATAATGCACATTAAAATGTATGGTTAGAAATATGTTGTCCCATTGCTTATGAAACGTTGAAACACGTTTTGCTCCGTAAGGAAGGCTGTGTTTTGTGAACAGCAATCTTTAACAGTATAGATTTTTTTAGTGGTAATTCCAAAGCCGAACACAACTGCACCGCTCTAGGCACATTTTGGTTTTAAGCCAAAATGAAAGAGAAAAGACCAATAATTTGGAGGAGGCAAACTGCCGGATTTGCTCCAGAAAGGTAGCGCTCAAAAGCGCAAACATCCGAAGAATCATTTCTGTGTATTTTTTCAAATAGTATTAGGCTTACATTATAATAGCGGCATAACATTTACAATATAGACAAATCAATTGTTAATCGCAATTATTTGTGCGACAATTAATCATCTAAAATATCATAGTCGTGACAGCCCTTGGCCAGATTAAACTAAAATGTGGTACTTATGCTATTCACCTCATATGCAGGAAAGAAATTCATACCTACTGTAAAATATTGTTTGATCTTTAATTATGTGGATCTGTTTTGCATCGGTTGTTAAAGCATCAAGGTTAGTGGCATTTATCAAATACCAGTATATTTTAGCCAAACTTTGAGACTTTGCTGCAAGTGGATATTTAATCATGACAGTTACCCCAAGCAGATATTGAAATGCACAAAGAAATTATTAAATGACAACAAAATGAAAATCTTGCAATGGCCATCTCAGTCTATGGATCTGGAAAGACTGGAGAATGAAACCCTGTTGTTTCTCCCTGCTGTAGGTAGAACTGAGTTATCCGTAAGGTGAGTTGACAGTTCTGAGGCAGGGTAAGGTAGAGCTAAAACCAAAACTGTCAACAGTCGAGAGTATCACGACCAGAGACGGAGCTGACGAGGAGGAGCTACAGAGGGACTTGTCAGTAGTCATAGAGCTGCTACAACGCAGAAACACCACCATTCACATCCTGAGAAAACAAGTGGAAACTACCGCAACCCTCACTACCACACCTTTATTTCCCCTCATCAGCTGTACCACTGCTGCTCTCAGTGAGCCTCCTGAACACAGGTATAAAGCAGTGTTCAGTGATCTACAGTGGTCAAAAAAAATTAAGGGAACACTTAAATCACACATCAGGTCTCGATGAAGGGAATATATTAAAAATCTCTACTGAGATCAAAATCTCTACTGTACATTGTTTAATTTGTTGAGAACAAAGTGACATAACCACGGTCAATCAGACCGAAAATGAATGTAAACCACTGAAATCATAGGCTGTTCCAACTTGCGTGAATTTCATCACGGCAATTCATAATGTGACTCAGTAGTGTGTATTGCCCCCACGTTCCTGTATGCACTCCCGACAACGTCTAGGCATGCTCCTGATGAGACGGCGGATGGTATCCCGGGAGATCTCCTCCCAGTCCTGGATCAGGGCTTAAGTGAGCTCCTGGACAGTCTGCACCAGCGTAAGGTCTGATATTGGGTCTGAGGATTTCATCCCGGTACCTAACAACAATCAGGTTACTGTTGGCTAGCACGCTGAGGTCTATGCAACCCTCCAAGGATATGTCCTTGGACAAGTTTTGTCCTTATTATTTTCATTATGGTGAGCATCTACTGTACACTTCTTTGGCCTACCAGGCCATTCGCTATTGCCAAGCTCACCAGTGCTTTCCTTCTTTTTAATTACAGTGCCTTTGGAAAGTATTTTGTCTTGTTATAGACTGAGTTTGTAATTTGAATATACATTTTGCAATACCCCATAATGACAATGTGAAAACACATTTTAAAACTTGTGCCAATTTGTTGATAACTTTCTTTTGGAAAACAGAGCCAAAAGAAGAAACATGCTTCACTGTCCCAATAGTTACAGAGGGTACACCACCTCAAGTGTTGTTGGGTCAGGATCTGGTGTTGTTGGTTGAGGATTCCGGATCCCGTCATAGCTGAAATCTGCTCAAAACAGAGCTGCATGCCTTGTGTTTAACTGCAGACAGCACCAACATCAACACACTTCCTGACAGTCTTTCATGGTTGAGAAATTCTGTTAAACAGAAACACTGTTGAAAATTCCTAACTAACTGTACAGTGTGTTTGCATACACGATATGTGTGTCAATATTGTTTTAGTCTTGCCATTGTTGCTCTTTATTAAGTTGTTGTATTTGGCATTTATGCACTGTTGATTGTTTCATTTGCTGAATGAAACAATCAACTGTATTTTTTTGCCAGACTGCGTAAGTGGAGCCGGCTAAGAAGAGCGAATGTCTCTCACTGAGTGAGTGACTGACTGAGTGACTGGCTACCTCTTCTTAAATAGCGTAGTGGTTAGAGAAGCAGACTTGTAAACTATAGGTCCCAAGTTCGTATCTCCTCGCAGGCTATGCGTGGTACGCATTATGAATTATTCCGTATAGACGAAAACTTCGCTGGCTAAAACCGTTAGGATCTACATTATGGTAAGCCTGAAATAAAACTGTTTACGGTTATATTGCGACTGTTTTTGGTGGATTTTCGAAGTACGCATCCGTGCATGCGTTTTGCTTCAGGATAGACAAACACATTTGCTGGCTTAACAACGTAGTTACGATATCTTAAGCCTTAACTGAAACTGTATACGGTTATATTGCGACTGTGTCTGGCATTCAATAGTTCATCTTCAGTCTCGCTAGCAATTGCTCAATTCTTATGATTATTCCTAGGAAGTTAGTAGATACTAGTAAGCCTATTTAACACAATCCTCAATGGAGTCTAGCGACTGCTGAAACTTGGCGTAGTGGTTAACGACAGTGTCTGTCATATGGAAGACCTACGTTCGAATCTATTTATTAATGTATTACTTATTTATTAATTACTTCTGGTAGATTCCATGATTCTCTCGTCTTTTCACTTCATGAAAGTTAGTTATCGTCGCCTTTATTGATAGTTATTGTATAAATGTAATTCGCAAATGAAGAAAAAAGTATGTTGTTTTGCCATGAAAGAAAAAAATACATTCCTATGCCATAAAATTAAATAGCTTTGGCAGACTCGCTAGCAATTGCTCAATTCTTATGATTATTCCAGTAAGTTAGTTGATACCGGTAAAGCTTATTACTGGCTAATACGATGTTAAAACGGCCAGTGGCAAACGCAATACATAGCCGCTATTTGTGGTAGAGGTAAACTTAGTAAGAAACGTTAGTCAGTTTAACTATCAATTTCATTCACGAATGGCCAATTCACTATTAAAATGGCCAGTGGCAAAAGAGGATTTGTTCAGGATAGAGACGAGAGGCTATACTGACACACAGCAAATGTACAGCTCCATGGTGTAGTGGTTAACGACACAGCCTTTCTGGTGGGCGACCCGGGTTCGTATCTCGAGGTGACAACAATTTCTATTGCGGGCCGGCTGAACTAGGCTTGCCTGGTTTCTTGTTTTTTTTTTTTATGTCTGTATTTTATTAATTTTTAAATGGAGCTAAGCAAAACCAGCTCCTAGAAAAACCTGCTGCATTCTGTTTTCAAACAGGCACTGGAAGACAAAATAACATTTAGCAGGACAATAACCTTAAACACAATGTGGTAATGTCAGTGCCCTGTTTTTTATTTTTATTTAAAATTGTTACACTTGAAAATGTCTGTCTAGCTATGATCAACAACCAACTTGACTGAACTTGATAGGCAGACATTGTGCCAACCAGGTGTGCAGGGTTTCTCCTGGCTCAAAATAAGGCAAAGGCGGTACCCCAAACCCCGCTACCCCACACTCCACCGGACACCCCTCTGTGTTATACTTAACATAAGTATAACACAACTGAAAACAAGTCTGGCTACACAACTGAAAAAGACAACTATTATAATGTTAAATCTGCCCACTTGAGCAGACTGGACTGTCGTCCATGTCCACTTGAGCAGCTAACACACGCTACAATGTCCAGCCTAATAGCAACCAAAATTTACAAGCAATATATCTATTCTTTACATATTAACATGTTACATTATTTGATCTTTTGTTTAGTTTTTTTTACATATGCAGGTCTTTACAAGTAGACATTTTACTGGTTTTAAGTGCATCCAGCCTATAGTTTCTGCTTGGCTGTTTTCCTAAGCCACACATTGGCTCCACAATGCTTCTAGCATATAGAGCATGTCATTCCCTCTTCATTATGCGTCGACCACCCGAAAACATTTTTCCTTTGACCATCAAAACTATGTTCATTATAAAACCTAGGAATCACATAAAAAAACAGGAAATCACTCATCAAGCTTTGAAATTAATCGCACCCAGTATTATTGCTGTCTGTTTTGGTTGTTATACTATGTTCTTGTTCATTTGACTTGCATTAAAACGCATCAGAGCTGTATATATTACAGCCTTGTCACATGCCTTGTCACATTGTTTTTCCTCCATACAGTGGATATAAAATATCTACACACCCCTGTTAAAATGCCAGGTTTTTGTGATGTAAAAGATGAGACAAAGATAAATCATGTCAGAACGTTTTCCACTTTTAATGTGACCTATAAGGAGAACAATTCAATTGAAAAACAAACTGAAATCTTTGAGGGGGAAAAATGAAAAATAAAAACCTTACAATAACCTGGTTGCATAAGTGTGCACACCCTCTTATAACTGGGGATGTGGCTGTGTTCAGAATTAACCAATCACATTCAAACTCATGTTAAATAGAAGTCATTACACACCTGCCATCATTTAAAGTGACTCTGA
>JACXGI010007066.1:0-12288 GCA_016801175.1 Esox masquinongy
TCTGTCAGTCAGGTGGTCAGTTACCTAGGAGACCAGGGTTCCTCCATGTGCAACAGAGGCAGTACCACAGACTGATGGATCCTCTATACAACATTAAACACTTAAGAAGACCAACTCTGCCACATATATTCATTGTTTTTTGGGATACCAATGTAATTGGTTTCATTTAACTTTATTCTCAATCAAATGTACAGTCTTTAAATTATACTCTTGGACTACTTCAAAACTGATAAGTCCTGAAAGGTGCTGCCGCAGAGCCTTCAAAGGTCAAAATAAATATCATGGGCAGGACCATTGATTGGACCCTTTTACTGTAGTCAGCTGAGTGTGACTTCAAAATTAATTATCTCTTCTGATGACCTTACCAGTCATGTCCATGACTGCCTTTAATAAAAATGATACACTGAAAATTGAGATGACCTCACAGTCACTACATAGGTGCATGTACAGTTAAAGATAGAAGGATGCAATGTGTATCCAGGTCAGGAATGTGACTGAAACGCTCAACGACACTAGAAAAAGATACTTATGTAATATGAGTTGCTTTTGGAATTGTGTTGGACTGCTTAGCATCTACATACAGCTCCAAAAATGAAAGTTTAGTAGTTTTATTACAAATACTGTACAGCTTAATGGCTGCCTGTAGTGCTTCGGGTGTAAAGTCAAACAAGACATTTTCGTACTTAAACCTTTAAACATTAAGACAATTATTACGTTTATCTGTCACTTTATAAAAGAGCTGTAGGTTGAATAGATAATATTGAAAAATTCCAACTTAATCCATTTTAAGATGTAAGACGAACGCGAACGGATCGCAAGGTCTACAGTAGCCGCTGTGTACAATGTTCTTAACGTAGCTAAATCTTACGGCTCTGCAAACAGAATGAAGGAGCCTGCACATATACCCACGCCCACGTGAAGGTCATTAGCATAGCATTTTCAACACCAAAAAATTGAATTCTTGAGATCAAAAATTAGAATTGTTGATCTCAATAATTCACTGAATATATGATAAAACGGCTTGCCATACCCAGCTAACAATTTTCCGTTGTCACATGGCTGTTACGACGTTATTTGGCGACCGAAATTAGGTAGCAGCAATGTTGTCAGCTAAGTTGTCACAAACGGAAAAGTGAAAGTATTCTTGTCGCTACGACGTAACTAATTGATGTTGTCAGTTGGTCGCTAGCATGTCGTAGCAACGTGGTATTTCTAAGGTTGTCGGTTGGTAATGGCGAATCCCAGGCACCCTATCCAGTTGACCATTCATTGCCCTTTTTCTCTTACATTTTCTGTATTCATACGGACAGCTAGAATATGTACAGCTAAGTTCATTTCTGTCCAGGCAACTTCTTGACAGTTTTCTCCAACCTTGTGTTTACTTGCTCCAACTGTTCCATGAAATCTTAAATGTGCACAACACATTTCAGCAGGGTTCTACACCGACGTTTAGTTTTACAGTGAGGTATTATGTATAAATATTATACATTTATTTGATCAACCCTTTCACAGATATAATAATGGCAATGCTGTTAGATCACCAGTCCAGACATTTTCTCCTAGCAAATTACATGACATATCCTGTAATATACAAGAGCCCCATATGTAGCAAAAACGTTTATACATTTACAGACAAACAAGAATACTTATGTAATTTAAAAAATATTTTATTTATTACCCACCTCACGCTCCCAAGTTGGTCAACAGCACAGAAATTAAAATCAGAACTGTGTGGGACTTCATAACCATCAGGAAGGATATAGTCGCAAATCTCATCTAGTTAACTCCGATGAAACTGTAGATGTTCAATGGCAATAGCCATGATAAACAGTATTTTTTTCCGCTAGTAGAGTTCTATCCTTCTCCAATCATTGACATTTTTGCTCCAGCTATCAACTGATCAAATTTAGGAATATTATCAAACTGGACATTTTACAAATAATTAAAATATAAGAACACAAGCCAATATGAATACTTTACTCTTCATTGGGTTCTTTTCTTTTCAAATGCTGAAGAATTGTGAAATCATGAAGATAAGAAAAAATTAACAATAAATTGAAACAAACGATTAATATTATCCAACTGACAAAATACAATCACACAAGCAAAGACGGACACTTTACTCTTTCTTGTTGTCAGAAATGAGTCTGAGTGGTCTTCAATTCTATCTTCACCTTCCTCTGCCGTTGGACCCGTTGCTGCACCTGGACATGGACAATGAAAACCAGTTTAAAAACAGTATAAAATAGTGTGTCAACCATTTGATTTAATTCGTTCATAATTTATTTATATCACTTTTACAATTTTGTCAAATATCTTGTTGAATCGTTACTTGTGGAACTCATAGTAAAAATCTTTACATTTGAGTACTTGTGACGTGACTCGATGTTCATCAATGTTTGAAAAGTTACCAACCAAGCTAGTTAGTAGCTGACTTGCTGTACTGTGGCGTGTTAACGTTAGTTGGCTTGCTAGACAGTACTGTAATTCGATGGGAACTACCAAAGTGATTTGAGCTATATGACAGATAGTTATCTATCTGCCTTGTAGAGAAGTTAAATACGCTTACCTGAGATTCCTTGTCCAGAAATGATGTCGGCTTAACGAACTAAACTGATGTTTGTTTAACGTAGTCGTACATTACCGTTTGCTAGCTGCAGTAGCTAGTTAGCCAGGTATACCTTAAAAGAAAACTTGTGCTACCTGCAGTAGTTAGCTAGGTATATTACAGTACTATAATGTAGGCTACACGACTAAATTAGAAAATAACTAAATTGGAAAATTGCTAGATTAGAAAACGAAAGTATGATTAACATCAATGATTATAACATTTCTAAATTGCAATAACTACTAATGTAGGCTAACCACATTAGCAGAAGAGTACTGGTGAAAACTCACAGACATGACTAAATCAGAACATAAATCAGAATTATCTTAAACTGGAGTAAAACAAACGTGCTATAGCCACCGGTTATGTCTGCTGAGATACTGTAAACTTCTGACGACTATTTAGGAGTACAAACTATAACGAACAAGAAATGGCGGGACGCTCGAGCTGTGGCACATCTGCGCGTGCACAGTTTACAATTTGTGTACGCATTCCATCTGTGTTGTGGGAGATTATATAGAACTATTTGAATTGGTCTGAATTGCGGTGATTGGGGAATTCTTGTGACTAAAGATCTTCAGCTGAACTTTGAAATATTTGGAATACGTGGTTTCCGATGTGGTGGCAGTAATGACATTGTAAGCAAAGTACGTTGTAGCAACGAAAATAGGAGTTAATATTTCCCGGTTGTAGTTACGTAAGATTCGTTACCAAACTGGTACGAAAGTTGTTACATTTTCAGTAAGTCCTGTAATTACGTTTTTGCTACATCCTGAGCAGGTAAGGAAGATTACCAATTATGTGGTCATTAATTTCCTTCAGATAACGTTGGAGTTACGTAGAATCGTTACCAAACCGGTACGTAAGTAGTTACCTTGTCAGTACGTCGTGTAATTACGCTCCTGCGACGTGCTGAGGAGGTAAGGAAGATTACCAATTATGTGGTCATGCAATTACCTTCGGATAACGTTGCCACAACGTTTTGAGAAGGTAATGTCATGACATTACCAATCCATAACCAATCCATAACGTCAAGGTTGGTCGTGGTTACGTAACGTGTTAGCTGGGTAGCTTGCCATAAAAAAATAAATTATTGATATACAAAAATCGAATTGTTGACATCAAAAATTCCAATTGTTGATATCAAAAATTCATTGAATATATGATAAAACGGCTTGCTATACGGATGAAAAAACGGCTTGCCATACTACGACCACTAAATCGGGCGAAATGTCGTGTCATTAGGGAGATCCATTTTTCCTGTTTTTCAGTTTTACCCTAATCACAGTAGGTGGCGGCAATTCACCTCATGGATGGAGTTGGCCATAACCTCTAAGTGGTAGAAGAAGAAGCTTTTCACGGAGACGAACTGTGTATTGTATGATCCTTTAAGAGTTCCACGATTTCAGCAAGATGGAGGTAAGTTAGGATGAAACGTTTTACATAATAAAATATAACTCTTGCAGTGTATTATTGTAACTATAAAATATTGATTCACCCGATGCATTTCTGGAATTTACAAAGTAGCCCTCGAAAGTCATTAAAAGAGGGGATGCATGTATTTTTTTTAAATATACCTCGAACACGTACGGTATAGTGTTCACGTTTTTCCAACATGTTTTGACAAACAGTTACTAAGGCTATATTTTCAAAACGTTGGAGTGTTTATTTGATAATTCTAACCTCCTTTCGCAACAATCTATCAGGCCACTTACTAAGTAACTTTGATTACAAAAGCTGCAATTCAGTACGCTCCCGTAGGTTATTGCATGCTAGACCTCTGAGTGTTCTCCATTAATTATGCTTGGTTGAAGTTCATTCATTTATCGATTAGGCCTGCAATGTCGAATGATATATTTTTTGCAGTCAAAATGTCCGATCGTTGCACGAAAACAGCACTAGCAGCGTGGGTGTCGGCCAGGGGCTGTCCTGTTTGATATATGATCACAGAAAATGCTTAAATCTATAATATTCTTAAAAATCAATGTATAAATAGGTAGCAGACGTGATGGGCATTGAAACACTAAAGCAAAACAATCTGGCCGAAGACCATTTTGCGAGGTCGCATGCAGTGGCACTACCTGTTGCATTTCTTTTAATTTAGTTGATTTACTTAATAAATGCCACATTGTGTTATTAATATCCTACGTAATAGCTAATCAGTTGTATAAATATGTATGCCCAGGCAAAGGCGCAGGTCCTGATACGCATTGCATTCTGTTGTGAGGTAGGCCTACTGCCCTACATTCGCCTATGTGTCGACGTGTTCTGACTGGGATGTGGTTTTAAGTTTGGGATAGACTCGGTGTGCCAAACCCTGTGCCTTCCCACAAAAATGGCACAACGGAAATAGTTAGATCAGAAATAGAATGCCACTAAAACTGAAAACAAACGGCTTGGTGAAATGGTTTTGAAGCTTTCTTAAAATACTTTCTAAAAGCTTTGGATGTATTCTAGTGTACGTACACTGTAAAGCAGGGTTCCTTTCCGCTGGATTTTGTTTGGGCCCCGCCACGTGAAAAACATAATCGGTATGGTGAGACAAATCACCAGCAAATTGTCTGATTTAATTAAGGAAATGTATTTCTAAATAGTTCCGTCTTAATACGCCATAATGAGATTTGAAATCAGTGAAAAAACATCGACTTTTGTTACCATTTAAAAAAAAAAGTCTCTCTCCCTCTTTATGGTTTCAGCAGGGGCGGACTGGGACAAAAATTCAGACTTGGCACTAGCCAGACCTGCTCACATTACCACGCAGGCACATCCCCACCCATGGACACGCATTTGCTACTTAAGTTTGTGTACAGATGGTAGTGCTACTAAAATAATATATAAGCAGTACAATTATTTAAACCTTTAATCTATAAGTGACTGGTTGACGATGCTCACAACTTTTTAATGAGCCCATGTTTATAAGAAATGTATACATACAGTACAATATGTAAAAAACAGTGGCTGTTCATCTGAGTCTGTTGTACTGCTGTTGTGTGCTGTCTGTCTATGCATTTTGTCTGCTGTCACTGTCTTGACTGTTATTCAATTCAACAATATGTTTTTCTTTGTTGTCACCAAGGGCGTAGGAGTGACTCTGATATTGGGGAACACACATCTGACTACAGTGTGAATGTAAATGTATTCACCAGAATGTCTATTTAATAATGTAGTTCTACGTGTTTTTCCACTTCTAGAATCCACTTCTAGTTCGAGCCACTTTGTACATGACTACGTTAGATATAGACATGCTCTGGTTAAAAAAGGCATGGCATTATTGACCAATGAAGCGTGAATAGGACCAGTGCGACCGACACAGTTTCGCACGGAGGTAGTCTGGTTGAAAATACTAGGGGCGATTATTGTTTCCACAACGCTGGCTTGCAATACTCATTATGTCTGGAAAGGGTGTAGCAAATAGTTAGCCCAAACAATGTTGTCTTCCTGTACCGATGCCTTGCGGGTCTTGATAGGTCTCAAGTGTTCAGTGTGAAAATTCCACTTTGACTTTAAGTAGCAATTTCTGAACATGCAATAGTCCTAACTAGTACTGGTAAATTATACTGTGTGTGATTTTTTTGCATGCTGGCACTTTTCAGCTGGGAAGTCATTTCTGATAGATGATAATGTAACCAGAGTACATTATCATCAGGCTCAGTCGTTTGTGCTGGTACAGTTTTTGGTACATAACCTACTTTTTCTACTGGATAGTGCATTGGCTTTAACCTCTTTCCACTGTAGCTCTGTCATTACTTCTTCAGCTGTTTTGGTAAGAAAGTCGCAAAAACAATATTTTAACCCGCACAAACGGAACACTCACATTTGAGCATATTTTGAGTGAATTTGTAGCATGTTGGAGGGCTGAGTGACCTCGGAATGATCTATAAAATATTCTTTAGGACTAATATCTAAAAAATGACAGCAGCACAAATGGCGCACAAACGATTAAAGGTATTTTACCTGCGTAAAAATGGTCTCCACCCAACGCAAAACTACGAATAGGCTTAATCGTTTGTGCTGGTTTGTGCCGTTAAAATGTTTGTGCTGCTTTCATCTTTTAGATAGTAAAGAATATTTTATAGGTCAAATTCACTCAAAATAGGCTCAATCATTTGTGCTCCGTTTGGGTCGGTAAAAGTTTTGTTTTTGCGATTGCCTTTCTTACAGATAATGACAGAGATATAGCAGAGCTATAGGGCCAGTGGAAAGAGTAAAGCCATAAACTATCCAGTAGGAATGTAGACTATGTACCAAAAACTGTAGCAACACAAAATTTTAGCGGCAAAAACTGAGCACAAACGATTGAGCCTATTTTGAGGTAGTTTGGAGCAGGTTCGGGGACTGGTGACCTAAAATTAAATGTCTAATATATAAAACGCCGTATCAGCACAAACAAAAATTTTAAATGCACAAACCAGCACGAACAGAGCACAAACGATTGAGCCTATTTCGTGGGAATTTTGAGCATGTTGGGGGGCTGGTGACATCATACCCTATAATAAAATGTTTAATATTTAAAACACCGAAGCAGCACAAACGAAACTTGTAACGGCACAAACCAGCACAAACGAAGCACAAACAAGACTTTTATGGGTGAATTTGGAGGATTTAGGGGTCTGAGTGACCTCGGTATGATCTATATAATATTCTTTAGGACTAATATCTAAAAAAATAAATGACAGCAGCACAACTGGAGCACATGCGATTAAAGGTATTTTACCTGCGTAAAGATTGTCCCCCATCCAGCACAAAACTACGGCAAAATAGGCTTAGTCGTTCATGCTGGTTTGTGTGGTAAAATTTTTTGTTGCTATCATTTTTTTAGATTTTCACTCAAAATAAAATTCACTCAAAATAGGCTTAATTATTTGTGCTCCTTTTGTGCCGATAAAGGTTTGTTTTTGCGACTGCTTTCTTACCGATAGTGACAGAGCTATAGTGGAAAGAGAGTAAAGCCAGTGCGCTTATCCAGTAGGAATGTAGGTTATGTGCCAAAAACAGTAGCAGCACAAACAAACCTTTTAGGGGCACAAATGGAGCACAAACGATTGAGCCTATTTTGAGGCAGTTGGGAGCAGGTTGGGGGGCTGGTGACACCTAAAATTAAATGTCTAATATATAAAACGCTGCATCAGCACAAACAAAACTTTTAACGGCACAAACCAGCACAAGAGAAGTACAAACAAAGGAGTCGATTTTGGTTGACTTTATAATGACATTTCTAATATTAAAAACACAGATCAAGCACAAACGAAAATTTTAAAAGCACAAACCAGCAAAAATAAAGCACAAACGAATGAGCCTATTTTGACTAAATTTGGAGCATGTTGGGGGGCTGAGTGACGTCATCACCAATAAATAAATGTCTAATATATAAATGTCTAATATATAAAATACCGAAGCGGCACAAACCGGCACAAACAAAGCACGAACAAATGAGACTATTTTGATTGATTTTGGAGGATGTTGGGGGGCTGAGTGACCTCAGAATGACCTACACTATTTTATTTAATATCTAAAAAATGACAGCAGCACAAACGAAAATTTTAACAGCACAAATGGAGCACGAACGATTGAGCCTATTTTGCTGAAGTCAAGGGCGTAGGAGTGACTCTGATATTGGGGGAAGTGTGAATGTTAATTTATTCACCAAAATGTCTTTTTAGTATGTAGTTCTATGTGTTTTTCCACTTCTAGAATCCACTTCTAGTTCGATTCTCTTTGTCCATGACTACATTAGATATAGACACGCTCTGGTTAAAAAAAAAAGGCTTTGGCATTATTTACCAATGAAATGCGAATAGGACCAGTGCAACCGACACAGTTTCGCTCAGAGGTAGTCTGGTTGAAAATACTGGGGGCGATAATTGTTTCCACAATGCTAACTTGCCATACTCATTATGTCTGGAAAGGTTGTAGCAAGTAGATAGTTACCCCAAACAATGTTGTCTACTCAATATGCTTTCTGTATATTTTGTGTGCCTTGCAGGTGTTGATAGGATTCAAGCGTTCAGTGTGAAAATTAGTGATTTCTGAACATGCAATAGTCTTAACTAATACTGGTAAATTATACTGTGTTTGACGTCTTTGCATGGTGGGACTTTTCAGCTGGAAAGGCATCTCAGATAATGTAACCAGAGTGCATTTTTAAATTGACTAATACTACAATGATGTTGGTAAAATCTCAGTCAGGCATGTTAGTCCAGCTTTAAGTTTTCCATTCTGCTCCTATGTACCGCCTTGAATTACTACTTCTTACTATCTTACCCGTTGGTTTGTGGCCTCTCTCCCTCGCTCAGCCTACCTTTCTGATCGGTGCTGTTGTTATGACTGCCTCTCTCCTGAATGAAGTAAACACATACAGTACAATCCTAAATTCAGCTGCTGTCCTGCTGTCAGACATCCTATTCAATGACTCTGATTTACATGATGACAGATCAACAGTCTAGTCAGATAAGTCAGTTGTTTGGGTTTAGAGTTGTGGAGGGGGACACTTGATTTGATGGGATTGGGGAAGGGGTAAACCTGGGTTGGGGGTTGATGAAACTGGTAAAGGGATATTAATCTAGTGTTATTTACTGTTTTGTTACCACATACTATATTATTTGTATTCCTTTTTGTTTTTCCTAAATGTTTACTCCACATCCTTGCATTTCTGTTTTTAAATGTTTCTATGCTGTTTATGTTTAATGCAGATATTTTAAACCGTGATTGCAATGGCAATCCATTAGGTTAATTACCAAATACTGCAACAATAAAACATTTCAGGAGCTAACTATGATTATCACTATTAGATACACTGCTCATGAAAATTAAGGGAACACGTAAATCACACATCTGGTCTCAATGAATGAAATATATTACAGATCAAAATATTTACTGTACATTGTGTAAGTCATTGAGAACAAAATTTAAATAACAATGGTCAATGGAAACCAAAATCACCAACCAATTGAGGGCTGGATTCAAACAAAACACTGAAAATCAAAGTTAGCAATTGAAATCACAGGCAGTTCCAACTTGCGTGATTTTAATCACGGCATCTCGTAATGTGACTCAGTAGTGTGTATGGCCTGTATGCACTCTCGACAATGTCTGGGCATACTCCTGTAGCGACAGTGGATGGTGTCCTGGAGGATCTCCTCAAGACCTGGATCAGTGCATCAGTGAGCATCGAGAGCCCTACAAATGCCCAGCGGATGCGCCGATAAATAACGTCCCAGAAGTTCTCAATTGGATTCAGGTCTGGGGAATGTGAGGGCCAGTCAATGGCATCAATGGCTTCGTCATCCAGGAACTGCCTACACACTCTGCCCACATAAGGCCGGGCATTGTCTTGCACCAGGAGCGTAAGCCAGCGATTTAATCCCGGAACCCAACAGCAGTAGGGGTAACGCTGGCTACCATGTGGAGGTTTGTGTGACCCTCTATGGATATGCCTCTCCAACACTGACTCACCACCAAACCAGTCATGCTGGATGATGTTGCAGTCAGCATAACGTTCACCATGACGTCTCCAGACTCTTTCACATCTGTCACATGTGCTCAGGGTGAACCTGCTCTCGTCTGTGAAGAGAACGGTGCGCCAGTGGCGGACCTGCCAATACTGGTGTTCTCAGGAAAAATGCCCATCGAGCTGCACGGTGCTGGGCTGTGAGCACAGGTCCCACTAGAGGACCTCGGGCCCTCATGCCACCCTCATGGAGGAACAGGAGGAGCACTGCGAGAGCCCTACAAAATGACCTCCAGCAGGTTTCTGATGTGCATGTTTCTGACCAAACTGTAGGGCTCTGGCAGTGCTCCTCCTGTTCCTCCTCGCACAAAGGAGCAGATACCAGTCATGCTCTTCTGCGGCACTGTCCAGCTCTCCTCGTGTAACGGCCCGTCTCCTGGTATCTCCTCTATGCTCTTGAGACTACTGGGTGACACAAAACCTTGACACATTAAACCGTCATAAAAGGGGGGAAATAATCTCAGTAGATTGCATGATCGTACATCCGTCTGATGTTCAAAGACAATTTGCAAAGGTGGATAACATTTTGTCATGACCTGATGCTGCCAGACATTTCTAACTTCACCAGCATGTTCCTTAGAACTCTTCTGTTAGTTTCATGCAGTTTTACAATGTTATGTCATTTATTTTGGGATTTATGACCATTTCAAACTATACGTTGTAGGTAGCACAGAGGCCCTATCAGATGGACCAAAAATACTTAGAATTTTATTATAACACTTCATCTGTTGTGGGAATTGATTAACTTATTATAGGAAATGAATAGATAAAATCCATATTCATTACAAACAACTGTAGATATTTGCTATATTATGAAAAATATAGTGAAAATAGCTACATTTAGGAAAATAGGGCATCTTGGAGACTATATCCCTAACGCAGTTTTACAAAATGAACTAAAACTATGTCTAAACTGTATTTTCTCTAAAATAGTTTTGATGTTTAGTGTAGAATTTGCTATTATATACAATGTAAAGTGTGAATGACAGTTACCTTTTTTGTTTTGTTGTCCGATAATCATCCGTTTACATCCCAATAGGGCCTCTTTGAGACCTCTCTAAATTCTAACCCTAACTCTATTTTACAAAATTATGTAAAACAATATCTTAACTGTATTTTTCCAGCTGTATATTGATGGATGATTTAGAACAGGCTATGACATAGCATGAGAAGTGTAAATGTCAACAACATTATTTTAATGTTCTCAGATAATCATAACTTTTACATCCCAATAGGGCATCTAAGAGACCTCTCTTAACCCTAACCATAAAATTACCCTAAATGCACAAAGCAGACAATGCAGCAAAACAGTAATAGGTAACATTTCCAACCTGGTAACTTAGCTACTAGACACTTGTATCTACAAAATATTACAGTATGAGTCAATATTACTGTGGAATTTTGATGTTATTGATCCTGCACATCACCCTTGAAAATGTTCAATTCATCCTTATTGAACGACCCCTGATCTCTGTGAAAAATATGAAAGCTTGGGACTTGAGACTTGTGCTTTTGATATGTCAACTGGGGGCTATGTCTGAAGTAATGGGTTAAGTGGCTAAGCTGTATCTTTCCCCAAGCTCAAGATATGGCCAAAATTTCATTAAATTCTTATCAAAATTGATATACAATGTTGACTATTTGAGACTGCACTAAACATGCAACCATGCAAAAATAACAATAGGTAACATTTTGAGAGCATTAAAATTAGCAACTACGCATTCGTTTCAATAGGTTGTAACGAGATCAGACAATTTTACTGTGGAAATTTTTAGTTATTGATCCTGAAAATAATCCCTCAAAGCGTTCAATTCATCCTTATGGAACGACCCCTGACCTCTGTGAAAAATATGATAGCTTGGGACTTGTCCTTTGGGTATGTCAACCGGAGGCTAAGCCAGAAGATGTCGCACTCAGATGGAACCTTTTATTTGATTTTACATTAAAACTACATTAAACGCACAACAACAAAGAACATTTAGCATTGGAGAAACAGGAATTTAGGTACTGCGTCAGCTGTCGAGTTTGAGCCGCTGATCATCCAGGGTTTAACAGTTCCGAAGCACGCTTCCGCCTTTGTTTTTGTTTTTTATAGATTGGGTCCACAGTCATGGTTCAGACGCTGGACTGCTGGCTATTACAAATTAGTGATTGTTTAATATTAATACAGTTC